>PVJC01036055.1:0-17920 GCA_004026665.1 Murina feae | reverse complement strand
CCAGGCCCTTTGCGGGGCATCAGGGAGCGGGAAAGCAAGGCTGCAGGGGCCAGGGTCCTTCTTGGCAGCTCGCCAGACCCCTTGGCGGCACCGGGAAGTGGGAAAGGAAGGCAGCAGGGGACGGGTGAGTGGGAAAGAGTTGGCGGCCTGCTTGGTGGCTTCCCAGGTCCCTTCCGAGGATCAGGGAGCAGGAAAAGGCTGGCCTGACCAGAAGGTGGGGTTTTCCCTGCTTTCTGGTGGCTGGAGGAAGATGGGCAGTAGGCAAGCTTGGGAGGCAGGCCGCACCCAGCCCTGGCCATGCTCAAAAAAGAGAACAACATGCAGGGGAGGGCAAGAGTCTGGGAGATCAACATAGAGGGGGTGCCTGCTCCAAGCCTCCACGGTGTGCCTGGGGGCAGGCCTCCAGCAGGTAGACACACACAGGAGGACTGCTCCGAGCCTCAGATGCAGCTGGGGGCAGGTCCCCAGTGGTCACACACACACACACACACACACACACACACACACACACAAAAGGTGCCTGGCAGACTGGGGCCATCATAGGACATCCACTGAGGAGTCCCAGACTGTGAGAGGGCACAGGCTGGGCTGAGGGACTCCCTCCACCCCAAGTGCACAAATTTTTGTGCATCGGGCCCCTAGTTTCATATAATACTGGTTGGGTAGTGACAAACTCCTTTAGCTTTTTTTTTGTCTATGAAGCTCTTTATCTGACCTTCAATTCTGAATGATAGTTTGCTGGGTAAAGTAATTTTAGCTGTAGGTTCTTGCTGTTCATCACTTTGAATATTTCTTGCCACTCCCTTCTGGCCTGCAAAGTTTCTGTTGAGAAATTAGCTGACAGTTGTATGGGTCTCCCCTTGTAGGTAACTAACTGCTTTTCTCTTGCTGCTTTTAAGATTCTCTCCTTATCTTTTGCTCTTGGCATTTTGATTATGATGTGTCTTGGTGTGGTCCTTCTTAGTTCCTTTTGTTTGGGGTTCTCTGCGCTTCCTGGACTTGGAAGTCTATTTCTTTCAACAGGTGGGGGAAGTTTTCTGTAATTATTTCTTGAAATAGGTTTTCAATATCTTGCTCTCTCTCTTCTTCTGGCACCCCTATAATTCTGATGTTGATATGCTTGAAGTTGTCCCAGAGACTCCTTACACTATCTTCATATTTTTTTATTCTTTTTTCTTTTGGCTTTTCTGGCTGGGTGGGTTTTGCTTCTTCATATTTCATGTCTTTCACTTGATTCTTGCAATCCTCTCATCTGCTGTTGGATCTCTGTATATTATTCTTTATTTCAGTCAGTGTATGCTTAATTTCTAGCTGGTTCTTTTCAATTTTATCAGCGGTTTCTAGAAAATTCTTGAAAAACCTAATAACTGTGGTTTTGAACTCTATATCCAGTTGTTTGTGTTCCTCCATTTCTATCATTTGTGACCTGTTTCTTAGTCTCCACATTTTGGCTGCTCATTGATAGGGTGGCTTTATGTGCTAGGTGTCCTATAGGGCCCAGTGATTCAGCCTCCCCAATCACCTAGGGTGGACACTCTTGTTGTACGCCTTTGAAGGCTGGGTGCATAGTCTTGTTGTAGTTATCACGGGGAGGTATCACTAGGAGGAAATGACCTGCAGGCCTTTCTCTTCGTTGTTTGGGGTTTAGATCTTTTGGAGTTCTGTCCCAGCTGCAGACCCTTAGGTTATGCTGAAGGCAGGCCTGCACACAGCTTGAGCGGGGTTGTAGGTGGGGTGGGGTGGGGCAGGGTCTCGAAATCACCGGGGCGGAGCAACCCACAATGGCTGCCCCTCCACTGACTCCGAGGCTTCTCCCAGATTTGGTGCCTCAACCCTGAGTCCCCACATCAGTGATCACTGTGAACAGCACTGCTAGAATGCCACTGGTCTTCTGCCACATTGCCCTACAGCCCGCATCGCATTCAGTGAGACCCCGGAGAACCAAGATGGCGGCATGAGGTATATACCTAAATGTGCAGCCTCTACAACTACATTATAAAAATACAACTATACAGATAAAAAGCCATCCTCCAGAACCAAGGGAGGGGAAGCTTTACAACTAGAAGGCAAGAGAAGGATGCAGTGAGACTGAGTAGAAGCTCCCGGCACCAAAACTGAGAGGTACGCACACGAGGAACAGAAGCGGCGATGCAGGTGAAAGTGTGGTGGCGGCTGGGCCTGGGTCCGCAGCTTGGATGGGCACATGATTTTCAATAAAAAGTGATGGACAGAAAGATTCGCTCATGCTACAAAATCCTCAGACTTCGAAGAGACATTCCATTTTCTGTTAATTCCATGTCTTCAAATTACTCAGCATTGTGAAAATGGGTAACTTGAGCTCCAAAGGGAAACACATGTCAATCACCTTCGCCAGGCCTGTGGAGAAGGCACATACATCTCCAGATGAAAAGTCCAAGTTCAAGGAGAGAACTCAAAAAATTTGGGAGTTTTGAACCAGGAGAAAAAGAAAAGAAAAGAAATGTGCTCTGAGAGGGTTGAGAAAACCAGTTTGGCCAGTTCTTAGGAAATAGACTATAAACAGACCCCCAGAGTCCATATTGCCATGAAAAGGCTAGAATTTGAGAGGAAAAGTAGGAGACATGAATTTTCACCCTGCCTTCAGGTCAAAGTGTATTCATTTTAGGGAAAGAAGATCTGACTATCAGATAAGTTTCTGGTATCTTTGCTAGGATCCTTAGGAGTGAAAAGACATACTGCACTTTAAAAATCAGATCATTATGAGATGATCATTTTTAAAATTTATGCTTACTCATATTTATTTCCCCACTCCATTAAATTACAGAGTCACCATCATCTATTATCTTTTTAAAAAATTATTTTTCCTGCCCTAACCGGTTTGGCTCAGTGGATAGAGTGTCAGCCTGCGGACTCAAGGGTCCTAGGTTCGATTCCAGTCAAGGGTATGTACCTTGATTGCGGGCACATCTTCAGTAGGGAGTGTGCAGGAGGCAGCTGATCGATGTTTCTCTCTCATCTATGTTTCTAACTCTCTGTCCCTCTCTCTTAAAAATCAATAAAATATATTTTTAAAAATATTTTTTCTACCTTACATAATATAACTTCTTCATTATAGCCTTTGATTTCAGACTATATCTACCTGCCCTGCTTGGCCCACTATTATATGCTCGCATTTACTAAGATGGAAAATAAGACTATTATGTAAAGAGTCATATGTAAGGTTGAAAATCTTTCCTGACTAAATTAACAAGTAAAGTTCACTTCACAGAACTAATACAGATTAATGTTTAATAATCTTAGAAAATAGTAAGAGAGCCTGAAGATTGGGAATAGACAATTTTTGTCCAGTTAACAACAGTGGCAAGGTAAAAGAGAGAATAACTCCCTGTATGACTAGGAACTATGCACAAAGAAGTATAAAATTACAAACAGATTTCCTTATGATGGTGTGTAAGCACACAGACAGAGAAGTGACCATCAGGAGCTAATATATGACCCAATCAGTTTCCTTTATTAAGAGTAAATGTTTACTAAATAAAAGGACAATAAAGACAAATTATAATTTCAGTAAGTCTCTTAGAATGTCATGGACAAGGAGCTTTGGTGTGAGATCGGATGATGGTTTGAGGAGTGTGTGAAAGTTTCTTTAGAATGTGTTGCTTTCTCCCACGGGACTGTGAGCTCAAGGACAGAAAAGATCATATTTTATATTTCTTTGTTTTTCTGGAACTTACTTCAGGTCCTGACAAATAGTAAATACCCATTCCATTTTTCCTAGGCACTTAAACAAGTCTACTCAAAATAAACTTTTTCATGGATGCAGGTCAACCACAAAAGAATTCTTAAGTGGCATGTTTTAAATACTCTGAGCATGACCATTGTCCTGTTCAACATTCTAATACCAGCAATGAATAAGTACAATTTAAAAGCAAGTGATTCAGTGCATGAGAATCAGAAACTAATCATCAGAAAGAGGATAATGGGCCTGTGTCTCATAATACCTAATATAAAACATACAGAATAGATGTCAATAGCTATTTTCTTCATTAGATCTTACCCCAAAGGCCAAGAAATGATCAAAACTATTTTCTTAACTTTAAAAAAATGAATCATGCTATTCTTAAGGTTTAATATCCATGGTGGTTGGGACAACTAGACATCGACATGTGGACCCCTATCTCACACCACATGAAAAAATTAACTCAAAATGAACTCAAGCTGTGGCAATGTTAAGCATGGCAGATTAGGCATAAAAATATCTTTTGTGTTTCAGAAGCCAACTAAACTGAAAGTAAAGTAATTTTGTTTTTACTCATTAAGTCAAAGAGAATTAGACAAAAAAAACTCTATGGATGAAAGAATAATAGTTGTCTTAGCAGAAATGAGGAAGCAACAAAAATACTTGTAAAGTGGGATTCCAATGAGAAGTTAAGTGATTTCTTACTTAGAATTTCTGAAAAGCTCAGGACATGGAAGGACAGGAGCCCCAGGAGACAGGTGCAAGAACAAAGCTGATAACAAAAAACTGGTTTAAATCAATATGCAAAAAAAAAAAAGAAAGAAAAGAAAAAAGAAATCAATATACCAGATGCTATAGCTCCTAGGTTGCTTTCGTTATTTATTCTTGCATGAGGCTAGAGGTTTATTTCTTGGAAAAATGGACTAAGGAGACTCTGCATTTAGAAATGCTAGAATCGCTAGAGGAGGAGTGAGAGTTGGAGCTAAAAATAGGGGAAATAAATGAAGTCTGGCCCGGCTGGTGTGGCTCGGTGATTGAGTGCAACCTATGAACCAGGAGGTCACAGTTTGATTCCCAGTCAAGGCACATCCTTGGGTTGTGGGCTCAATCCCTAGTGGGGAGTGTTCAGGAGGCAGCTGATCAATGATTGTCTCTCATCATTGATATTTTTATCTCTTTCTCCCTCTCCCTTCTTCTCTGAAATCAACAAAAATATGCTTTAAAAAAAAAGAAAAAGAAATTCTGCACATTGAATAAGATTGCTCCTCTCCACTCTGCTTCCTCCTATTAGATCTCCTCACAAAGACTGAAGTATTGCCCCCCCAAAACAAACAAACAAACAAACAAACAAACAAACAAACAGGGCATTTTCCTCTGTAGAAACAGGATGACTTCAGAGGAAATGCAGCTATCTAATACTGACATTTGCAGGTCCTCAGTGAAACAGTGATGTGGCCTTTGTCATCCTACACTGCTCCCACACACAGAGCCTCCCGTTTTATAGTCCTCATTCTTTCATATGAAAGGTCAGACAAGGAAGACCAGACATTTGAAGAAAGTCTTTAATATGAAAAATAGACCAAAATAACTGAGGGGAGGGCGAGGGGCGGAGCATAGAAAAAAACAACAGTGAAAATGAAAGGAGAAGAAAACATTTCTTCCAACAGAACATACATAACGTAATGTCTGGGATGGAAGGAGAGAAGTCGTTGCACCTATGAAGCAAAAATGGGAAGGGGAGAATCATTGGAGGCTAAGAGATAACTTTTTGTAAATAAAAAATATGATAAAAATTAAAATGCAATAGAAGGCTTAGAAGACAAAGAAATGGAAAGCTCTCAAATATAGGATAAATGGCAAAGATATGGATAATATAAGGTAAATGATTAAAAAATAGACTCAGAAAATAATAGCATAAGATATATGAGACAATTCCTGGGGAGGGTGGGGGGGAATGAATCATGAACAAAGGATTGAAATGATTGAACTTTTCAGTATCAACTCTGGAAACTGTAAGATATGGGAGAAATACCTTCAAAAGTCTAAGAGGGGAAAAAATAGGGGCATCTGTAGTACTTTCAACAATAAAGATAAAAAATTTTAAAGTCTAAGGGAAATTTTAACTTTAAATTCTATACTAAGTCAAATTATCAATCAATTATAAGAATAATCTAACAATATTTGTAGGCATCCAAGGACTCAGATTTGGACCTTCTGTATATTCTTTTTTAGTTTGCTTCTGGGGGATGTGCTTCACTAAAAGCAACAAAGTAAGTTGAGAAATAAAAATATACAGAATTCAGGAAACATGAACTGCAACACAGAAGAACAGTGCAAGATGACAGTGGAGCAATGGATACAAATTAACCTAAGGCCAACAACTTGAGAAAAACGTGATCAAATACCATGTTTTCCAACCAGTTACCCTTGGTAACAACAATGTAAACATGAAAAAAGAAGGAAAATGTTAGAAAAAAAAGGCCACACACTATGTACCTAAAAAAATCCTTCTTTATAAAAACTGTTCTATTTTACTGTAATTCAACATTAAATGCAATATAGGTCCAGGTGCTGCCCTTGCTTGGGAACAAGCATTGGGGCTCTAAATGTCTGCAGAGCCCTCTACACCTGAAGTGAACCGTGAATGAATTTCCTGCTACTGTAATGAAAATAAGTCTGATCAACACAATAAACTTTCCCTTCTTGTCTTAAAAAGAAAGAAAGAAAGAAAGAAAGAAAGAAAGAAAGAAAGAAAGAAAGAAAGAAAGAAAGAAAGGCAGTGAGAGATTCTCCAGGACAGCAACAACAAAAAAACAAAAAAAGGAATTGATAGGTTAAACCATATGGAAATAGTATTGTAAGATGTTCTCAAAAATCTTTGGTGCATTTAAAAAGAATGATCAATAAGGTATATAGAAAACCAAGTCATTTAAAAGCAAATACCAAGACAATCTTTTCCCCCAAAAGCAAAAGGTTATATAAGAAGGAAACATAATCAGGGTACATTACTTAGCTAGGCAGTAAACAATTTATATCATCATAATGTAAACTTTAATATTAATTTGCCTTCCCAAATTATATAATTGTTGAGAGGATGAGTGGAGAGAAGAAGAGATGGAGATATTTAAAAGATAAATCCTCATCTATGAAAACAAGATATCAATAGATAATGTTTAAAAGGTTAAAACAATAGTCAAATATATCATTTTGAAGTACAGAAAATGGAATAGAATAAAAAAAAACTAAAAGAAATGGACATGGTTGCCTCCCAGGAAGAACCTGGAGATGGGGAAAGAGGGGTGGGCAGGGAACTGCTAAATTTTGTCTTATATTTGACTTTCAAAACTATTTGCATACTAGGGGCCTGGTGCACAAAAATTTGTGCACTCGGGAGGTCCATCAGCCCGACCTGTGCCCTCTCACAGTCTGGGACCTCTCTGGGGATGTCCACCTGCTGGCGTGCCTGGTCAGCCTGGGTGAGGGACTGATGGCTGTTCACAGGCTGGCCAAGCCCCCCAGTGGGGACCCTCACCCCATGGGGGTGTGGCCAGCCTGGGTGACAGGCTGAGGGCTATTTTCAGGCTGCCCACAGCCCCTTCAGGTTTTGAGTCCCTACTGGGGTACCTGGCCAGCCTGGGTGAGGAGCTGATGGCTGTTTGCAGGCTGGCCAAGCTCCCCAGTGGGGTCCCTCACCCCATTGGGGTGTGGCCAGCCTGGGTGACGAACTGAGGGCTGTTTTCAGGCTTTCAGGCTGCCCACAGCTCCCATTGATCCAATGTCCCAGTAAGGCTGGCTGGAAGCAGGTTTCTGGGGTTTATTTATTTTTTATAATTGATACACTGTTCCTTTAAGCCGAGGCCTAGGCAGGTAACGCAGCCTCCTGTCTGCTTCAGCTTGTGGCTTCTATAATTGAGACAATGTTGCAAATTGGTTGTTGCCTGGAGCAGAGAGAACCCCAGGCGGCCGGCAAACAGTTTTATTCCTGCTGCAATGGAAGCTGCCTGTTTACTTAGCTCTGTGAGTGCTGGCCTCTATCTTGGCTGGGTTAATTTGCATTCAGCCACTCTGATTGGCTGGTGGGCATGGCTTAGGCATCCTGAAGAAATGGTCAATTTCAATATTACACATTTATTAGATTAGATATTACTCCAACACAAATACAATTCAACTGAAAAATAAAATCTGTAAAGACTCCCAACTTCCTAGTATAGTCAATCTGAACTACTTGTTATTCAAATTATGAAAAGGGAAAAGAGCATGAAATGCAGATTCAGACAGATATGTCATTTATTAGCTGTGTGACTTTGGTGAACCTTTTAACCCTTTTACTGTATTATCTATTAAAGGACTCATAACCCTTTCTCATAGGATTGTTATGATAGTATTATATGACAGCACTATGATATCTATCAGAAAGCCTGGCATATAACAGAGGTTTGATAAATGTTAGCCATTGCTATCATTAGTCTGGCCTTCAGGAACCCCCATCAGTTCACCTTTTTTTCCAATTGCCATTTCTTTTCTATAATCAGATTTAGTTTTCCTTGTGTGTTAGTCAAATTTCCTTTCTTCATACTTATGACTGGGTTTGTACAAACCTCTATCTCCAACTGCAAAAAATATCTCAAAACTTTTTTCTAAAATCTATATACATAAAAGCCCAGCAACTGGAATGGCAGAATGACCAGAACAAACAGAATGACCGGTGTCTATAATGTGCACTGCAGCAGCCAAACAGCCTGATCCAGGTGCTGATTGGCCCCTCCCTCCCCGGGGGCCTGCCCTGTCCTGGATAAGCCCCCAACATCCCAATTGGGGGCAGGGTTGACCAGCCAACCACCTGTGGCCCCTCCCCCTGACTGGCCCAGACCAATGGGCCCCCATTGGGGTGGGCTGGCCAGACCCCACCTGTGCATGAATTCATGCACCAGATCTCTAGTTCTATATAAGGCTACATAGTATTCCATGGTGTAAATGTACTACAGCTTTTTTATTCACTTGTCTACTGATGGACATGTGGGCTGTTTCCATATCTTAGCTATTGTAAATTGTGCTGCTTATGGACATAGGGGTGCATATGTCCTTTCTGATTGGTGTTTCTGGTTTCTTCAGATACATTCCTAGAAGTGGGATCACTGGGTTAAATGGAAGTTCTATTTTTAATTTTTTGAGGAAACTCCATACTGTTTTCCACAGTGGCTGCACCAGTCTGCATTCCCACCAGCAGTGCATGAGGATTCCCTTTTCTCCACCTCCTTGCCAGCACTTGTCATTTGTTGATTTGTTGGTGACAGCCATTCCAACAGGTGTAGGGTGATACCTCATTGTTGTTTTAATTTACATCTCTCAGGTGATTAGTGACTTTAAGCATTTTTTCATATGCCTCATGGCCATCTGTATGTCTACTTTGGAGAAATGTCTATTTAGGTCTTTTGCCCACTTTTTGATTGGGTTAATTATCTCCCTTTCGTTAATTTGTATGAGATTCTTATATATTTTAGAAATTAATCCCTTATCAAATGTATCATGGAGACCACATAGAGAAACTGGAAGAGTATTATACTAAGCGAAATAAGCCAGTCAGAGAAAGATAAATATCACTCCTATGTGGACTCTAATGAAGAAAATAAACTAATGAACAAAATAGATCCAGAGACATAGAAGCATGGAACAGACTGATGAATCTTAGAGGGAAGGTGGGGTGAGGGGTTGGGGCAAGAGATTAGCGAAGGAATTTATATACATATATAGCCCATGGACGTAGACAACAATGTGGTGAAGGCCTGGGAGGGGTGGGTGTGGGTTGGAGGGGGTCAATGGGAGAAAATGGGGGACAGCTGTAAAACTTTCAATAATAAAGATATATATACAATTTTCTTTGAAACACTTCTTCTCAGTGTATCTCCAGGACTTCTAAATTCAAGGAGCTTAGGTTATGTGGCAGCCTGATCTGAAGGCAGTAGCTAAGATTAGCTGAGATTAGATAGAAAACTCATTAAAAAAACAAACAAACTTGGATTATATGTTTATTTGGAGTAGTTAGGGGATAAGTGTTGATGGAAATTATTGGCTCTAAACCAACCTAAATCACCACTTGACACTGCTTTTTATGTCCCGTGAAAACTGCCCCTTTGTGACCCTACCTGCTTTTTTTTTTTTTTATTACGAGTTCTTTTGATTCCTTTGTTTGTGCCATCACATATAATATTGGGCACTATTTAAAGGTTGCTTTTTTTTTTTAAGTGATCTCATTCTTTACCTTCCAAACCAATTGTGATGATAATTGAGGACGAGTACAGCTTTCTATTTGTTGTGTATAATCCCATGACACCTGATGCATATCCTACTCAAGAAATCCTGGTGACTATGTTATTAGCTTCTTACTGAGATGTGAGTGAGGCAGCTCATGCTACAGAGAAGGAAAAAATAGGAATTTAGTCATCCCCTTGGAATATATCAACTGCCAAAAACCCATGGGAAGACACAGTGTGCCTTTCAAAACAGAAAATATGGCGGAGAAAGTAGGAAGGAGAGAACCAAGGCAGGTATGGGGACAGCAGGGATCAGGTTGGAGACACTACATGAATGACCGAAAGAATGTGTAATCAGCAAAATGGCCACAGATCTCCTTCAAGTGAAGCTCAGGTGCTGCGGTAGCACGAGGGCTGGCAACATCACCATCACTATTATTATTTAGGTCCTTAAAATGTGCCCATCACTGAGCCCTGAGGCACAAACACATGTTTCAATATTTACTCGCTAGGGCTTGAATCCATGGTGGTACAGTTGTCGATCCTCCCACAGCCATCAGGCATATGCTTGACTAAACAGATGGCCTTTTCAGAATTTTTTTTTCGCTTGGGTAGGAGGGTGGAAGCTTGTACAGCCAGAATTCTTGATTCAATATGTCTTCTTGAGTATATTCTCTGAACAGAAGCACCATGCGGAATGGGGAGGGCAGATGATGGGGGTGGGACAGTAAGGAAGAAGAGGGGCAGCTGCCATGAGGCAGCATTAAAAAAACAAACAAACAAAAAACAGAAATTTGAGACCAAAAAAATCTACTTTCAAGTTGCTTTTGCCACTAACTTGTTACGTGACTGCAAAAATCTCTTTACCTCTCTTAGCCACAGTTTCCTCATCTGTGAAAGGGTTATAACAATGTTTCTCTTGCTTACTTCTCACACTTTTATAAAGATTAAGCAAGTTGGATTTGTGTTACAATACTTTGTAAATTGTAAAAAATTACATCCTCATTTTATAATACCTTAGTGTCTAAGATAATTCTGAAACTTGTTTTGTCCCAAAGAATAATAAATGCTTTCTTTTTTTAAAGACTTTGTAAAAAAAAATAATAATAATACATAAAATATTTATTAATTGCAAGATATTCTTTAATTTTCCACGATTATTCAAGATTAAGGAGGAAAAATAATTTTTAAAATGTTTTTATTAATTTCAGAGAAGAAGGGAGAGAGGGGGGGATAGAAACGTCAGTGATGAGAGAGAATCATTGATCGGCTGCCCCCCATACACCCCCATGTGTCCTGACTGGGAATTGAGCTGTGACCTCCTGGTTTGTGGGTCAAGACTCAACCACTGAGTCACACAGGCTGAGTGGAATTTCTTCTTTCTCTCTTTTTTTTCTTTCTTTTTTTTAAAAATATATTTTATTGATTTTTCATAGAGAGGAAGAGAGAGGGATAGAGAGTTAGAAACATCGATGGGAGAGAAACATTGATCAGCTGCCTCCTGCACACTCCCCACCGGGGATGTGGCTGCAAGCAAGGCATGTGCCCTTGACCAGAATCGAACCTGGGACCCTTGAGTCTGCAGGCCAACGCTTCATCCACTAAGCCAAACTGGTCAGGGCTCTCTTTTCTTTCTTGTCTTTCTTTCTCTCTTTCTTCTTTTCTTTTTTGTAATCTTTCTTGCTTTCCTTTCTTCCCTTTGAAATAATCTTTCTTTGATTCTCACACTTTTCATTTGGGTTTAACCATTTAAATCACTGCTCCTTGTTCCTCTATTAAATTTTCAAGATACCAACCCAAATTACTTCCTGATGAAAGCAGGAGTAACTATTTGATAGTTGGGGAAACAGAGAATCCTTCATCCTAAGGAGAACTGTGGGTGTTTTTAAAAAATTAATATATAACATATACCTATAGAAAGTACAAATGTCATAAGCATACAGCTTGATGAATTTTCACAAATTGAGTACAGCTACTTAACCAATACCCAGATCAAGAAACAGAAAAATAGCAGCATTCCAGAAACCCTAAGCCTCAATGCCCCTTTTTCGTCTCTACTTTCCTCTTCAAGGGTAACTACTACTGTAATTTCTAACAGCATAGATTTTCCTGTATTCATATGTTATATCATTTGAATCATATCATATATGTTCTTTGTGTCTGTTTTCTTTTGCTCAATGTTACGATTGTGAAGCTTTTTCACATTGCATGTACAGTTTTAGATCTGAATTCTCCATGGCAGGATACTAGTCCATTTTGTGAATATACCATGATTTATCTTTCCTTTCTATTTTTTTGTTGGACATTTGGGTAGTTTCCAGTTTGAGGCTACAATAAACAATGCTTCTGTATATATGCAAGTACATGTTTTTTGGGTAATATCTGTATGCCTTTCTACTGGGTATATCCTGGGAGTGGAATTGCTGAGTCATATGGGATGCACGTATTTGATTTTGATTCTATACTGCACTTTTGGAGTTCTAATGGTTTCACACTCCAGAGAAAGAACTTTGGGTTTTTTCTTAATCCTCTCTCAAGGATATATTTTTCCATTGATTTTTTAGAGAGAATGGAAAGGAGGAGGAAAGACACAGAGAGAAATATCGATGTGAGAGAGACACATCAATTGGTTGCCTCCTGCACGTGCCCTGACCAGGGCTGAAGGTGGGGTTGGGGAGAGCGAGCCTGCAATGGAATTACATGCCCTTGACTGCAAGCTAACCTGAGACCCTTCAGTCAGAGGGCCTGATGCTCTCGCCACTAAGCTAAATTGGCTAGGGCTGTTCATCCCCTCTTATAGTTACACTTACCCACATTTATTATATATGTCATTCCAGGAAGCTTATTTGATTTTTCTAGGTTTAATGAAGTCCAGAGTCTAAACCTTGGATTTTGAAACTGTCTTCTGAGAACAGAGACTGGGAGTGTTGTATAAAAACCTTTATAATGCTCCTGTTTTCCCTTCTCACAGCCATGACAGAAAATTATTTTAATTTTCTTCAGTGCTCTTTTCAGAGAGCTCTGACCATATATTTAACTTTTCTAAAATCATGCAGAGTCCCTTTCCCTAAGCATACCAAGCTGTATTTTTCTCCATTCACCTAGAGACCTCATATCTGTTTTTTTAATTGCACTGAAAGAAAAGTAAAAATCAATAGGTGATAATGTTTCCAAGCATATACAGGAGTTATGGCAAGTAATTTAAGGGCAGAGAAGAAAGAATAATCTTTTAAGGGACAGACTAAGAGAATAGGAATACCTTACATCAGCCTTTTGATCAATTTGAACCAGTAGGCATCATTAATCCTTCATCTGTTAATCCAATAATTAGTTATATTTGATGGTCTCAGGAGAGATTTCATCAAAAACTAAGTTAAGGGACCAATTGTGCTTGATTACAAATTAGTCTTGAGGCCTACCTGGGTTTCCAAAATTACAGAACTCCCCATGACTCTACAAACTTCCCATTCAGACTATCTCAATTCAAAATTTTGGGTTTTGAGAAGCGTTAGAACACTTTTTTGGTTGAAATAATGCTTGCATATTTGTCCCCTACAAGGTTAGACCCAATTCAGGCATCCATTCACCAAGTATTTACTGAACACCTACAATGGAATGCTGCTATATATGTATTCAAAGCAGCATGATCCTTATTTAATATTGGATTATCCAGGCACAGCTCCTGTGTCCCTGTAGAAATCACAGCCTAGTGAATAGATTAAAAAATAAATAAGAAATGAATATGTAAGCACAACTTGTGATTAGGCTAAGAAGAAAATAAACGGAATAGAGTATCCAAGCATAATGACACAAGAGGGTGGAAACTTCTTAGAATTTCAGGGTCTCTGGAAGGTGATGTTTAAGCTAAGACATAAATGGTGAGAAGGAACCAGCCATGTAAGGAACAGTGGGGGAAATGCATATGCAAAGTAGAGGGAACAGCATATACAAAGGGGCCAGTGCACTTGAGAAATGGTATATTCCCTCTCAATTTATTTTGAATCTACAATATAAAATTTAGATTTTCCAACTCTTAGACAATTGTAAGGGCTGTTAGTTTGTTAATAGTAAATCTTGTACAAAGGTGAGAGATGTCCCTAATTCCTCTGTGCTAGGGAACTTGTTGTTTGGCAGAGGTCTGAGGATTGGAACTGAAAAATGGGGATAAGGACAATGTGTTCAAATTAAGTAGCAGAAAATAATCACCTCATTGGCATACCTAAGCAGTCGACAAAGGCATAGTGCTAATATAGCCAAGGTCCAAAGTACTCAGGAGCCAGAGCTGCAGTCCAAGGGAGCAAAGTCAAGTAATATTGGAAAAGTCAGCATTCTAAAACATGTAAGAAGATTCCTGTCGAGCCAAAAGGGTCTTATAGTTCCTTGCCTCCTTGGAGGGAGCAAAATAGTGAGTTGGACAAGTAGGAGCAGGCAAGAGACCAGAAGTAGGAAGTCAAAGTCAGAATATGCAGGATATAGCAGTTATAAGACGGCGGGTTAGATATAGAAAAGCAATCAAGGAAGAAGATCACAAAACACAGAAACAGGGAGAAACCAAAAGATAGAAAGTGGGAAGCATTGGGAAGAAAATAAAGCTGTGGTAACGGAGGGCAGAGATTTTAGACATCCATTCACCATCATCAGAGGAAGATGGCTTCTGTTGAAAAATTGAGATCAGGGTTTTAAGAACTTTGATCTATGTAACTTCCTTATGTTTATAATTTTCACTATAAACCACAGTCAAGTAATTGTTTTGCTCAAAAACAATTAGAAAGAACACCCTTAAACCAATAGGGCCTCTGGGCCACAAGAAGCCATCAGATTGGGAAGCTAAGGAGTCTGTGTCTCACTCTGTATCCAGCAAGGGAGCATCTCCAAAGATGGCAAGAGCTGCAGAAAAACACACACACACACACACACACACACACACACACAAACAGAACACAGAGAGCTGCTTTGGAAACATTAGGTTTGAGCAGGAGAGGAGCCTGTGAGGTTTCCTAACATTTGTTGACCAGACATGAGGGTGATTCCACTTGGACTCAGGCTGAGTCCCCTGAAAGGCCCAGCTGGAAGCTCCGAGATACAGAAACGTGGCTGAAAGGAAACCGGGTCAGTTCGATGCAGTGGTGGCCACCATCTCCTTTTCAGACAAGATACCTTACTCAGAACTGAGCTGGCATAGAAACCCAAGAAAGTCTTCAGAACCTTGCTACGTAGAGTGGGATCCCTGGCCAGCAGCATTGGCCTCACCTGGGGTACTGTTAGAAATTCAGAATCTCAGGCTCCAGCCCAGACCTACGAAATTAGGATTTTTATTTTAACATGACCCCCCAGGTGATTCCTATGTGATTTAAGATTTGAAAAGAACTGGTCTAGGACATCCCTGGAGTATCCAAAAAAGCATTGCAGATTATATAAGGAGAGGACAGGAAGAAGGGAATGATCAGTGCGTTTGGAGGTAGATGATGAGTTGCAGTTTGAACCAAAGCTACACTTGGGAAAATCTGAAAGTAGAGAGCGAGCACTCCTGCAGGTGGCAGGATGGTCCCTCTTGGTGAAAAAAACAAATTCTTGCCTGGCTGGTGTGGCTCAGGGGTCAACCTATGAACCAGGAGATCACAGTTCAATTCCAGTCAGGCCCGGGTTGTGGGCTCAATCCCCAGTGTGGGTCATGCTGGAGGCAACCAATTTATAATTCTCCCTCATCATTGATGTTTCCATCTCTCCCTCCTTTCCTTTCTCTGAAATCAATGAAAGTATATTAAAAAAGAGAAAGAACAGATTCTTTTCCTTGGCCAGCGAAGCAGGTAAGAGAGAGAGAGACAGAAAAAAAAGAAAACAAAACATAACAAAACAAAACCAGGCAGCTCTCTGGAGACCCTCTCAGGATTAAGTCCCAAAGGCAGTGTTCAGGTCTAGAGGTAGGTGACTGGAAGGAGGTTACCTAGCCGTGAAGACTAGGAGGTTAAATTGGTGAGAGGCTCTGTTACAAAGCTAAAAAGAAGAGAGAGAGAGAACCCAAAGGAGGTGAATGGCAGCATTCCATCATAGGAAGCCAGCCCAACTCACACCAAAAGATTTTCAAGTATGCGGAACAAGGAGATCTGTTTGCTTTTCTTTATTCTTCAGAACAAACAGCAGTTCTTTGGAATATTCCTATGAAAACTAGGTGCTATTTCATAAAAGCAAATTAGGGAGAAGTCTTACAGAAGTCAGAGAAGTTCAGTATGGATATCTGATCTCTCCCTGCTTGACCAGGCTCATGTCCTATTAGGTGTCACTCCATACTTTATATTCTAATAATACTGAAGTAGGTTTAGATCGGAACTTTCCATGTACCCTGGTGTATAAAAGAGATGTCATGTGGTAGATGAGAGAAAATGTGTGACACTTCTAAGGAATCCTAAACTGTTCTGATGGCTTCTGAAAGGATTGAATTTCCCCCCGAGCCAGTTGGGGACAGAACTAGAGACATGGTTTTCTGATAAATTTTGTCCCTTGAATTTTACCCTTCAGCACAATGACTAGGCAAACCAGGTTTCACTAAAAATTATTATATTTTTGTAATTATTTGTTTGGGTGAATACTAAGAGGCCATCTTGGGGTAGAGAGGCTCTACCCTGAACAGAAAAGGTATTCAGTTCACATCACTTAGATAAATGAATAAGTGAAAGAATTGTCTTGGCCCAGAGACTCAGCCAGGGGTCAGTCTCCATTTTTTCCAAAGCCAGCAGATAAAACAAACAAATAGAAAACCATTCCTGGAGTAGAGAAGTAATAAGGCTGAGATAGAGAATCAGAAATTAGCCCTGACTTCTAGTTAATCTCAAATTTCCAGTTACTTCCAGGGTTAACTACTTTAATGATACTAAAACTTGACCTGTCAAATACTGTCTCCTTCAAAATAATATGCCTTTCTAAATTCTCCATTATCATTAGTGATATAAGTGTCCTCAATGTCCTCTTACTCACAATCTCAAACTTACTTTTTACTTTCCTTTGTTCCACATATACATCTTGCTACAAAGTTCTGTGGTTTATTTTACTGAATGTCTTTCAGGTATCTTTGTTTCCTATGTGATGTCATAGCCATCATCCTTGTACTGGCCCCAGTCACTCAATCTTCAGATCATCACAATATCCTCCTGCCTGGATTTTCTTCTGTCTCTGATTCCTCCTGATACAGCTTTCAAAAAACCTGTCATCTTGCCATTCTCTTGCTTAAGAGCCACCCTTTTCTTCCAATTGCTTATTGACTCAAATATAAGGTAGATAGATTTGTATGTATTAATATTTCCTCATCTATTAGTATTCTCTGCATGGTGTGATCAAATTAAATTTCTTACCATTTCCCCCTCAACTGTTGATCATTCTCATTTTTGCTCATTTTTAAAATGATTTTTCTCTTTGCCTTGGTAGCACCTAACCTCTTCCCATCAATTCATGACTATCATTCAATTAAAATCAGATTCAAAATTCACTTGCTACCTGCCTTGGTTAATGTAGGCCACACCTTGGTTAAGATAATTGCCTTGATTTTCATTCCCATGTACTATCATATGTATATAGATATATACTATATACACACATATATAAATGCATATACATTATATATATATACACAATCTTTTTATATATTAATATTATTTCACAAAAGCCATTACTCCTTTTCCCTCTCTTAACCAAATGACTGATTCATTAGTAAGCAATTGACTCAGGAGTATTTTAATTTTTTCCTGAAGCAATGATTCATCAGACCAGTGGAAAAGTCTATGTTCCCTTCAGTTAGAGTTTTATTTACTGCTCAGCAAAACGACATGAAGTAACTCCCCAATGGTGATATTGGTCCAAAAAGAATGAGGGTAAAGAGGATCAATTATATGGACAGAAGAAGATGACTTTGGGTGATGAACACACAATGTAATGATCTTATAGAGTTTATGATATACTA
>PVJC01036054.1:0-17925 GCA_004026665.1 Murina feae | reverse complement strand
TATATTGCCTGTATTTCTACCTCTAGTAATGGGCTTTACGTGCTAGATTTTAATATCCTTGAGCCTGGGCAAGTGCACAAGTCTTTTTAAAAAGAAACATGGTTTACTTGCACAAAACTGATCAGTTTTGAGAGATCGTTAATGCCCTTGAAGTGGTTTTTGTGGGTGTGAAACAAATGGTGAGAATTTGAATTGGTCCATCTTATTATAGTATTGAAATTAAGTCTACTTAATTTATCAAGTCATGTTCATGCCCTGATTTTATATACTTGTATCTATCAATAAACATTGTGATACTTGAAAAAAAAAAAAAAAAAAAGAAAGAGCAAAGTGGCTACACAGTGGATCGCCATCTTTTTTGTGTGTAAGGAAAAAAAATTCTTTGACTCTTATGTAAGAGTAAACTCTGCAATGTTATATGTGTTTAGGAAGTGCTATTTTCAAAAGAAGAATCCCATGTTAGATAACTTTAAAGGTCTCCCATTAGAGTCTGAGAACCATTTGTTCATTCATTCATTCATCCATTCATTCATTCACTTAATAAATATGCATGGAGGCTGCCCATGCACCAGGCACGCTGCTCCGTGAGGAAGAAGCTGAGATCCTGCTTGGGAAGCCTGGAGTCTCAGCCCTGAAACCTATGACTGTGTCGCCTTGCCTGGCACAGGGACGCCTCAGAAGTGATCAGTGCAGGATTTTGAGGTGGGACAGGATCCTGGATGATCCAGGTGGACTCAATATAATCACAAGGGTGTACAAGTGAAAGGAGGAGGCAGGGAGGCAGAGAAGGTGAGGTGATGATGAAAGCAGAGGTTGGAGAGATGTGGCTGCTGACTTTAAAGATAAAGGGGCCATGAACAAGGAATGTATGTGGTGGCCTCCAGAAGATGGAAAGGACAAGGAAACCGATTCTCCCACAGAACCTGTGGAAGGAGCACAGCCCTTCTGACACCCGGATGTCAGCTCTCTGAGACCCATTTCAGACTTCCGACCTCCAGACTGGAAGATATGAAATTTGTGTTGTTTGAAGCTTTAAGTCTGTGGTAAATTATAACTGTTCCTCCAAAAACACTGCTTTCCTCATTGTTTTTATTATTATTATTATTTTTGCTAGTAGATTCCATTCTTATACTGCACTTCTGTTCTGCTCTCCCCTCCTCCTACTTCTCCCACCCTGTCGGCCCTCCAAGGCCAGCTCCCACCACTTCGTTCCCCACACTGCTGCTGTGAAGGGACCGGAGAGGGCCTTGTCTCCCTTGGTTGCTGCTGGAGTGGGATTCTGGGGATATTCGGAGAAAAGGTATTTCTGAGACTTACACAGGAGAATAAGTGAGTTGTATTTGCATGGATTTAAATCCCTGAATTTCCAAAGTCCTAGTTCCCTTAGTCCAGTCATAGAAAAAGTGTAGCTGGGGCTTCAGTAGAGCTAACATTAGAGCCAGTGCCCAGAGCTTCCTTTCCATGCTGGAGCTGGGTCCAATACAGCGTCAGACTAGCTGAGCTTGTATTTCCGCTGCAGTCCATTGCATGTGGGGGCCCACATGGGCGAATGCAAGAGAATCAAGATAATATACCACAAGCAACAGGATAAAGTTTCTTTGTTTAGGGGATTATATATTCCTGAATTTTGGTGCACTTGCAGTGGCCACACCAATTCTGGCCAATCATCTTTGTTCCAGGTTTGACTGGCAGGCAAGTACCTTCCCTAGTCCCCCAACTTTACTGGGTTTGCATCTATCTTCCCTCTGTAGTTCCCTGGGGAGTGCAAAATTTCAGTTTCCTGGTGATGGTGTCCAAATGACATGCCTATACTGTCTGATCTTTCCGCTTTGTGCCTTTCCTATCTATAATAATAAAAGCGTAATATGCTAATTAGACTGGACATCATTCCGGATGTGATTCCAGATGTCCTTCCGAATGAAGCTGAGGCAGAGTGAAGCCGGGGTCCCAAGTGCCAGAGGGAAGCTAGTGCCAGTAGCTGGGGGAAGGAAGGCCTACTCTTGCATGAATTTCGTGCATCAGGCCTCTAGTTATTAATAACTAGTTGATCACAATAATATCACTCCCACTCCCAATCCCCAAATCCTTCGCTGATGCCAAGCACAACACAGCTGGAGACCTACTGAATCTCCCCAAAGCCAAGGTTCCCCATGAACTAAATGTATTTACTTCAGGGCTCATTTTCCTGAAATGCCCACAGAGCCCCTCTGCATGGAAAGGGTGCATTGTGATGTGGAGAGCTCAGCAGCTGTCATTTGTTCACACCTTATGCAAACACGGACCCTTCATCCTATCTGAGGTGTGTTTCCTTGCTGCAAGGCTTTCCACTCAGAGTAAGGAATTCACTGGTGTTGGACCCAGGCATGGTTAAGCCTGAAAGATGTGCTCTTCAAATTCTCTGAAATATCTCCCCAGGGAAAGGCCGTCCTAGGAGAAGGCTCCCATTTCATCAATTGTAGTCAACAACGCCAACAACGCCATGAGTACTGCCCTCACTCACTTGGTTTGTACCACTCACTGGACAAAGAACTTTGCATGCATTGCCTTATTTAGTTCTCCCAACAACTCCTGGATGTAGTACTATCATTTCCCCCATTTTACAGATAAACTGAAGCTCACGGAGTTTAGGTAACTTGACGAAGGTCATACAAATGAGTTTGTGTCTAGAGCCTTTCTGGAAAGCCTTGTTGCTCAAAAAGTGTTAGCCCCCATCAGCAGCTTTAATATCCATTAGCAGCACTAGCATCAGCTGGAACTATTTAGAAACTAGAATCTCAACCCCACCCCGCCTTCTAGATCAGAATCTGCATTCTAACAGGATCTGTAGGCAATTTGCATGCACATTAAAGTTGGAGAACCTGTTTCCTAAACCATTATGTGGTGCTATCACTCAAGAACAAATAAAAAATAACGATCATTTATTGGATGTGAATTGGAATAGCTTGTCAGGTAGAGATTCCTGCAGGGCAAGTGAAAGTAGGCTCTGTGGGAGGCTGGAGGGCTTCAGGAGAGGAGATGAGGCCTCCAGAGCATCCCATGTCATCCCTAAGCATTTAGCTGCCAGGGGAGTTCCTCGTCCCTGTACCTCAGGCCAGGCAGGGGAGGGCTGCTCTACAGCTTTGCTGAAGGACTGATGCCTGGCATTTTCCCTCATATGGTAGCCTTGGGAGCTGATGCCCTAGAAAGGGTATTTGAGTGGTCTTACAAACACCCCTGTCTGGAGCCTATGGAGGAAGCCAGCTAGGAAGTTCTCAGGAGAGGGAGGGCGAGAGAGAGGGTAAGCAGGAGGGAGAGCAGCCGGGAGGGAGGGAGAGGGAGGAGAGAGAGCATGAGCAAACAAAAGCAAAGTGGGTGAAGGGATTGATTGATTGGGGGAGGTGCCTTATGCAGCAGACAAGTGAAGAACTGGCTCTCTCAACAGCCAGATTCACTCCATTAAGTAGCATCAGGGGGCCCTTCCTCCCTTTACCCCAATACTCAATTAGAAGTGAGAGGGGAGCAAGACTGGCAATCACTATCATTCCTGCCTTTAAACCCATGAATTTAGGTCTTATTTACTCATCCCCACCACATTCCTCATCAGATTTATTTGTATTAATAACAGATCCTTAATAACCATCATTAGTGACAATATTATTCTGCTTTTTCCTCAGAGTCCCTAGAGGATGAATGGGTAAATATTGTATGCATTCTCCAAAGGAAGTAAGACCTGCAGAAGCACAATGATTTCAACAGAGGCAGCTGTGGAGTGTGGGGACTGGGACAGCGTCAGGTCTCCTCAATCCTAGTTGGCCTTTCTTCCTCGACCGGCTGCTTCCTACCAACTAACAAACATAGAAGCCAAACCACCAGTAAGGACACAACACTAAGCAAACAGAACAAACTCTGCATATGATTCAGGAGTATTAATCCAACTTCTCATGCTCTAACCCAATCCATGTTTCAGAGTCACGACTGGAGAATCCTATGTCAATGGTTTGCCTTGCTTCCATGGTGGGGTCACCCATATCGATTAGAAAGTTTCTCTCCCTCACAGATGTTCTGGGTGTATTCCCCATTTTCACATATGTGTTTCCTCTGTGGTGATCTCTCTCAGTTGTTGTTACTGGTGTTACTTTGGCTTAGTTTATTTTCTCAATTCCCAGATATTTTCTGGGCCCCTTACATAATTACCAGCAAGACTGGTTTTGAACCAGCCTTTGAAATTCAATTAAAATCAATGCCTGTGTGTTATGCTGAGTAGGGAAATAAGATGGTATTCATGTCCAGAATCTTTGGGATCACAAGCTGGCTCTGAATTCCCATGTCCCTACTTGGGGGCTCCTAACCCAAGCCTCCCTGACTCCCCAGGAAATGCTTTGATTTTTACCCCAGGCTCCCCGCCCCCCAATGAAAACCGGTGCATTTCAACAGTGGTTTTAGGTATCTGTGCTCAAGAATGGCAAGAGATAGAGCTTTAGGCACCTGGCAGGCTAATCAGCGATACTGAGTGAGAAGTATTCAGAGGTGGAGGGATTATACCACCCACGACGCTGCGGCAATTCTGCCAATGAGCAGAACTGCCCTGCACAGAGACTGGCTTCTCTATCTCCAAAAGCCGCTCCAGCTTCCCAGGCCATAGGGGCAGCACAGCACCAAAGTGGGTCTTCGTTCCTGAGGTTGCAGTCTCAGGCCCTCAGCGCAGAGAAAGGAAGAAAAGCATGGCCCAGCCCAAGGCATCCTCCCTCCCCTGTGCTTGGCTGACCATTTAATTACAAGGTCCAATCAAAGCAATCACACTGCGGGGACCTTGAAGACATTAGGTAATTAAAGGCTGCCTGGCGGCCCAGCCCCAGAAAGGTAGGCCTTTTCTGCTGCAGGCTACTGATGGGGCTGAGAGTCACACCCCGAAAAGGCCAACGTTGAGACCAAGGGATCGGAAAAAGAGGGGCATGTGGAGAAAGCCCACTCTCCAAGGGCTCCACGTGGGTGGATGGGGCCTCCGTGCTTTTTCAGAGTCAGGGAGGAAGAGGGATATTTTAAAGCAAAATCCATTATCATGGATTACATGACTGAGTCGCAGCTGGCAAGAGCCGAGTTACGCGCGATTGAAAAAGGTAAACCAGCCAGGGAAGTGCTGGCATCTAGTCAATGCTCAATAAACAATTATGATGATATGATCTCTGTTATTTATTTGGGTGAGGGCAAAAAGAATTCATCCAGTGCCCACGATGGCAGACACAATCTCAGAGCCCAAGGACATGCTGTCGTTGCAAATTTCCAAAGACAAATGTAACCAAGGCTGAGAAAACAAACACTTCGGCAAACAAAAGCCTTAGACTTGGCGTGACATGTGCGTTCAGGGCTGCCTTGCTGTGTGAAGAGAGGGGTGGCAATAGCTACTGGCTGTGTCGAGTCATCTCAAGGGTCCACTTTAGCCACTCTAGGGGATGAAAGAGAAAGGGTCCCTTGATAATACGACTCCTAGTGGGGAGACCAGATTAGCACACAACATGCAATGACTGCATCTTATTTATTCTCTGGCCCATCGAAAACAGATTAAATGTGGTTTGTGAGAATAAAATCAATACACAATATAAAAAGAAATCAGGGAAGAAAAGACACCATGGAAAGTCTGTCAGACCCCTCTTTGGGGCATCGGATCTGGGCACCATCTCTTTCAGAGAGGAGATGGGAGGGGCACGGCCATCATTGGTCCCAGCTGCCCTGGTGGTAAACAGCTCTGCATGGTCACCCCAGCTGCTGCCCAGGAGTGGACTTCCCAAAGGCATAGTCCTATCGCCTGTCACTCTGCTGTCGGGGTCCCCGGTCACCTCTGAGGCACAAGGCACAGCAGGAGTCATGCCACCCAGACATCCAGGGGCATGAATGCTTCTGAAATACTGGCCAATGGGAGACGGGCCGGGGCACACATTCCTTTCCCTTTCCTTCTCTTCTCACACACCACACAGCAGTTCATTGTGAATAGCTCATCACTGTGCTGGAAGAGCCGGCGGCTGAACTTGGTCACAAGCCCTGTCCAGCTTGATCAGACACCTTTTTATTTACCTCCCTCATTCCCTGCCTCACTCCCTTTCCCTCACAATCACCTCCCTGGGCTTGTATACCTTACTGGAAACTTCTGCCTCAGGCTTTGCTTCCTGGAGACGTAGGCTAAAAGATGACATTAAAGGGGAAGTCTTGGAGTGAGGGCACGTGGTTTGTCCCCTAAATATATGCTGAAACGGTCCACACTTCCACATTGTGTGATGCAGACACCATTGTCCTCAGCCTCGCCCTTTATTAATCTAACAATGAGTTTCGGGGCTGGTTCTTATAATACCCTTCAAAGTGAGCTGAAAGGTTAGCATCAAGGTGTATTCCAGTAAGATCATGGGGCTAATGGGGTATTACAGTGCAGGGGTTGGCATCAAAGGCTTGGAAGTGGCACGGGTTTAGCTATGATTTCCAGTCCTGCCACTGGCTATCCGTGTGACCACAGGCAAATTAAATGCCCCAGGTCTCAGTGGTCTTCACTTGTCAAATGGATTGCGGTAAGTAGGGACAAACAAGGTGACTGAAAGCTGCTCAGTGACACTCCGCACACGGTGAGTGTTCAGGAGAGACTGCCACTGACAAGGCTATTCTGAGAGGAGCCCTGGGATGAAGTCCAAGTACCATGTGGCTCTCAGATGCTCTATCTTAATTCAAGGACTAAGTGTAGAGTAAGTGTATTTTGAGCTATAGCTCCCCCTCCCTTCACGAGGGCTGCTTTTGAATTTCAAGCATTTCAGGTATTACATATAGTTGTTTTAATACCTAAGTTCTGAGAGAATAAGATAGTGACCCAAAGCTACCCTTTACATTTATATGAATATGTTATTTTATTAATGACCATACCATTTAAAACCCAGAAGTACACACAGACTACATGTGTGACATAGCTAGCAGGGCAAGGGATTAAAAAGAAAACCTCAAAGTTACCCAAGGCTCCATGGTTTGGAGACCCTAGGGACTGAGATATACCTCCCCCCTCCCCCCATATTTCAGTCATTTTGGAGAATAACTAAACTCCAGGCTGCTATGTTTGTTTTTCCTGGCTACAAATGTTAGGGAAGTACAGAGAAAAGAATACTGGGGAGGGCTATAGCAATCATGAGGAGCAAATTTCTCTTTCTCTCTTTCCCTCTCTCTCTTCCTCCCTCCCTTCCTCCTTTCCTTTCTTCCTTCCTTCCATCCTTCCATCCTTCCTTCCTTTTTTCATGTGTTATTCTACAAAGACTCTGTGACAGTTACTGTGCTAACAACACTGGAGATTTAGTGGTAACCACAACAGAGGAGGTTTCTGCCCTTGTGAAGCTCAGTCTGTAAGAAAGGCAAATTTATGTATATAAAAGCCTAAGTGACCGTTTGACCGGTTGCTATGACACGCACTGACCACCAGGGGGCAGACATTCAATGCAGGAGCTGCCCCATAGTGGTCAGTACATTCCTACAGTGGGAGTGCTGCTCAGCTGATCTAAGGGTGCCAGATGCTGGGCTCATGGCTGGCAATAGCAGCTGTAGCAGCATGGACCTCTCCCATGGACGCTCTCCCTGCGTGCCCCTCCCCCATCCAGACCAGAGCAGGATCAGGACTGACTGGGCACAAGCCCATGGCCGCTTCCTGGTCATGGGCGTGTGGAGACCTCAGCTGAGCGGTAGCAAGCTTACCAGGGGTGGTGGATGAGGGAGCTGCACAGCGCCTCCAGCCGCCTGCCGCTTCATGAACTACCACATACTGATTTCAGCCCGATCCTGAAGGCCATGCCGAGGGACCCCACTGGTGCACGAATCCTGGCCTCTAGTATTAAATAATCATACAAACACTATATATTCTAAGTTGTGACAAATGCTTTGAAGGTAGAGTACAAGAAGTGACAGTTTCAATAGTAGGTCCTCTAGTCTGGGGGCCAGAGAAAAGCGAGCTGAATATGGGCAGGGATTCCTGGTGGAGAGTGAGCCTATGGACATGCCTCTCTCCTCTGATTAGTACGAAGGACACTGGGATTCATAGCTGTGGGTAAGGCCAGCCTTCACAATAGCGGAACAAGCCCTCAGCCTCCCCGGGAGGCAGTGTGTTCAGTGGAAAGAACACAGGCTTTTAGAGAGACCAATTAAGAAGCTGTGTGGCTTAGGATAAGCCACTTCAATGCTCAGAGCCTCAGCTCTCCCATCTGTGAAATGGGGATAATGACTGCTGTGATGATTAAAAGAATAAATGCAGGTAAAGCACCTAGAGCAGATCCTAGCAGAGAAAGACTCAGTAATGTTCATTCCTTTGATCCTCTCTTCTCCCTTCTGTTTTATTGACAAAGATCTCTTTGTGACCCCACAGAACCTAGCGTCATGCCTATAATAAAGCAGGTACGCACAGCTAGGACTGCTCACAACATATCTGACAAAGAAGCAAACTTGACAGGATGCCCTTAGGTTCCATGACGAATGCCACAGCTGTAAGAACAGCACGGCCGAGAACGCAAGCAGACCCATAATGCATGCAAATGCTTCTCCACCGTCCTAAATAATAACACAGATTTAATTAAAAACACTTTAAAGACATCCTTTCCATGCCTCTCCCTAACTCTCTGCTCCTTTATTAGACTCTCAATTTGCTGACTGGAGTGTGATTTTTGCTGAAACCTCTGAACAGCAAATCACGCTTTCATCCCAGAGTGTCAGAGATAAAGCCATGTCAGAGGCTGGAATAATTAAAGGCCAGAGAGGTAAGGCCAGCCAGGAGCGCAGCAGAGAAACATGAAGGAGCCGATGATGCTCACAGACTTGTTTTTTTCCTTTCCTTTTGCTGATTAAACCAAAGGTTTTGGCTGTAAATTAGAACCACGTTCTCCTGAAATATTAATCTATGTCTTAAGGAAAAAAATGGGGGCGGGGGAGGGGAAGCCTCCTGGGTTGATTGTGACAATTTAAACTGCTGATGAGTGTCCTTGGCAGTGATGAGTAGGGTTTGTCAAACTCTGAAATATTCCTTCGTGGTGGGAGGCCCCCGCTTCCAGTGGGAGCGGCGTTTACCTACGGACTCCTGAGCTCTTCCCACCTATGTTTTAATTTTCATGCCTGTCCCTATCCACCCACCACCCACCCCTCCACTCATCCATCCACCCATCCAGCATATACTCACTGAGCCCCAATTCTAAGTCCCAGATGCTCCTCTAGTCCTGGGACCAGACAGACAAGGTTCCCGCTCTCCTGGAGAAATGCTACATCAGTACCTAACCAAAGAGTTAGAGAATCGAAACCAGGGCTGTCCATTCACAGTGACATGCATTCAACCAAATTTCCCTGAGCAAAGTGCAAAGTCCGGGGTTCCCTGGGAGGGGAGGGTACCCTGACTCAGCCCTGTATTCCTAGTGCCTAGCACAGAACCCAGAGCACAGTATACACTCAGGAAAAGTGTGCTCCATGATGAGATTCTACTCTGGGGCTACTCAAGGACAGGGACAAGTGTTGGAGTGCTCTACACTAACTTTTAACCCCTGCGGCCAGCGTTTCCCGAGGCTGACTGGTCTCCCAGGCACTGTTTATGTCTGTGAGTGAATGTTATCGATGTGTTTCCTCTGCTTGGAAAACGAGGAGTAAAACTTGTGCGTCTACTCTGGGGTAACGGCCAGTTTGCCCATGTGGCTGCACATGTCTGTTCTCACCAGCAATACGCGAGAGTTCCCGTGGTTCTGCCAAGTCTTTCTCCTTTTTGTCACTTTATTAAAACGCTGACTTTATTTCAGATGCATGTAAACCTTTTTTCTTTCTTAGCCAGTGAATGTTTAGGATGACTCCTTGTGAATTTAATTTGCATTTCCCTTATGTCTAACAAATTGGAGCCCCCTTTCATGGGTTTTGGCCATTTGTATAATTTCCGTGAGGCCTTCTGAAGGCCCTTGTCTGCTGGGGGGACATGTGACGACATGGAAAAACCAGTTATCACTCGGCTCTGGCTGTGGTGTGAAGGATGGTTTAAGACCCGAAGTGACCAATTGTGCTCTACTCCAGCGATGCAAGGCCTCAGTGTATTGGGACAAATGACCTGAAGGAGTTAGGACTGTGTTTAAATCTGATGACGTGAGTAGGCTTTACTGTTCTCTCTTCCTAGATAAGTGTTGTGAGATGAAGCACAGAAATGACGCCCCCTTGAGTAATAATGTGTAACGAGGACCGCCCTGGCTGCTTTCATCAGCCATGAGCACGAGTGCTCGCAGCCACACATCAGACAGGCTGGGCCGTGGGAGCCCTGAGGGGTGTGGGCTCCGCCCCACGGTCACTGAGCTGAGGATGGCGTCAGTGTTCAGCCCGCGATGCTGCTGGGGATGCCCAGCGAAGGCTCCCATCAGACCGGCAGGGACCACTGTGCTGGGCGCTGAGGGATGGCTTCTCTGTAGCCCCTAAATGTGGAAAGCAACAGGCGGTGCAATGTGCTGTATGATCACTTTTAATCCTCCCAATCATATGAAGTAAGTGTCATTCTATCCCTTTTACCGATGGGGAAACTGAGGCACGGTGACCTCCGTCAGCTCCCCGGAGGTCCACACAGCCAGTAGTGGCAGAGCTGGGATTCAGGAAATCAGGTTCCAAAAATCCATGCACTTAGCCATTAAGCTGGGCTGCCATCCACAGAAAAGTATGCCAGAGGGCATGGCCTTTTGTGTCCATAAAGCCCAGAATTCCAGAATCCTCTAGGAGATGTGGACTGGTTAAGCCAAGACTGATCTCCAGCGTGGGCAAAACAAAGGAAAATAATGACAATGATAAAACGATGCCATTTATCATCTTCTGGCATGAATCTGCAGCGTTATGCACATTATCTACTGCTTATATAGCTCATTTTATACATGAAGACGGAGCGAGAAGGGGCTGGGCAATATCACCAACTTGCCACACTAGTCACCGCAGTGAGGTGGGAACGTGAGGTTTTCGGTTTACACACATGCTCCCACCTCCACACACTTTCTCCTGCCCTCATGAGGCCTTCTGCTTCCTCTGGGTTTACCACACGCTCACCTGCCCTTCCTCTCCCAGCGGCGCCTGCCCGTCTGTGACAATCACACGTGCCCCGGCAGCATGCCTGTAACGCATCCTTGCCACACTTGGCATTCTCACGAGAACAAACTCCACTTTTTTGTTTCACTTGGTGAAATTAGTTTTTAAAAATAAACTGATGAACAAAAGAGAGACACAGAAGCACAGAACAGACTGATGGATCTCAGGGGGATGGAAGGGATGGAAGGGATGGAAGGGTGGGGAGGGATTAACCTGGGAACTTACATGCATATATGCATAACCCACGGACACAGACAATAGTGTGGTGAGGCCTGAGGGGGTGGGTGCGGGGTGGGGGTGGGGTGTCAATGGGAAAAAAAGGGGCACATCTGTAACACTTTCAACAATTAAGACACATTAAAAAAAATCTCATTTGCGCTTTTCTGTCGCTAAGCCCTTCAACTCCTGGCCTGGGCTGCCTGCTCCTACAGACTAACCACTTGGAGCTGTCAGGGGCCCTAGGCCCGCTCCTCCCCTGGAAAACCAGTGTCGGTATGGTTCAAGTCTCGGCTCCTCTCCTTACTGGCCGGGTGCTTCCATCCTCTCTAAGCCAGTGACCTGAGGGTCGGAGTGAGAGGGTAATGATGCCTGGGGAGAATGAACTGAGACACTGAGGTGAAGCTGTGCAAAGTGGGTGGCAAAGTGCCAGCCGAAGAGCAGGTGCCCCACTGAGCCTGTATTGGACCTCATTAGAGTCAAAACACTGTCAGTGTCATCCCTGTAGCCTGGGCCTCCCACCCGCCACGGCTGGTGGGTGACCCTTTCCTGTCAGGCTTCCTTCTGCATTTCCCCCTCTCCTCGCCCATCAGGGTATTCTAATGACCCTTCTCTCCCATTCAGCCCTAAGCTCCTTCAGGGCTAGGACTGAGCCATAGCGACTGGCACCGCCTCCAGCACACACAGTTCCTCCTTTTTAAGTCACTTTTTAAAAACTGAAACATGAGAGGAGATGCAGAGAGCCACTGCAACAAGCACAGAAAGTGAGGAACTAACACAGAGCCAACATCCTTCCCGCCACTGCCCAGGCTGAGAAGCGAGTGTGCCAGGTCCCCAGCAGCCCACCCTGAGCCCCGCCCCAGGGGCAGCCCCCTCCTCCTGGCAGGGTCCCCCCTCCTGGCCTTTATAGTCTTCATGTCTCCACAGTCCATCGCTCAAATCGAAATCCCCGATCACTAAAGTTTAATTTCTCCCTTTGAGAAGCGGATTTGTTACATTTGCAAGTCTTGTTTAACCTATAGACCCCTCCTCCATTGCTCTCTCTTCCTTAAGTTTCTCTGTTGAAGAACCCAGGAACGGGGCCTCTGGAGTTCCCAGCCCGGTTTTGTTAGTTGCACACTCACACGCAGTTCAAAGCGTTGCTCTGTCCTCGGTTTCCTGCAAACAGGCAACTGGACCCAGGCTCATTCCCTTCTCTTTCTGCCTCAAACCCGAAACCAGCTGTTTCTTTTAGTGCAAATGATACTTGGAAGGTGACAGTCTGGATAATGAGGTCAGAGACCTGTCTACTTATCTACGTATATTGGCGCTGGCCCAATAAAACACTTCCATGGGTGAAATACCCTGTTGCCACTCCCTTATTAAGCTTGCTTTACATTCATTATATTAAAGTCCTCGTGACATTTCCAAGGTGCTTACAATTTCCCTCACATCACAGATGAGGAAGCTGAGGCTCAGAGAGGTCAACTGTCCCACCCACAGTCACACAGAGAGCATGGGGCAGGGCTGAGCCGCAGAGTCTCGGGTCTGAGAGACTCCAAAGCCTGCATGCCTCTCACTGCTCCCTGATGAAACACGTTTGTTGAGTTTTAATTTACTCCTGATCAAGATTTGTTGATAAGCGAGTGAGTGAATGATTGCCTGACTTCTTGGGGCAGAGGGTAGGCTCAGCCCGGCTCTGTGCTCCGCCCCTAAAGGATGCTTTATTTCCTTGGCATTATTATTTTTTTGTTCCCAATGTGACATATTTTTGCTAGACATGGCAGAGCGATATTTCTACTATTCTGGAAGAAACCTTAAGGTATATTTTTACTCGTGGCTTGGAAGGCTCATTTTATTTATATGCTTAAGATGAAAAATATAAGTAGATGACATCAGGTCATTCTTCAAGCAAGTCAAGTCTCAATTCACATTTATGCCTTAATTACGGGCTCACTTTTGATGAGAGTCTAGGTAAAGAGGTATGCGTCTCTCTTTGCTTTGTGCCCACATAGCTAAAGCTGCCTTCTCCCCTAGTATTTCTGATGGGAATGAAACCTTGTGACGAGGTTGCATTTGATAGAAAGGGTGTGTGGCTCTTTTAACAGAAGCAGACCACATTGCAAGCTCACACCAAGCTCTGTGTCCAGGCAGTCTACACGAAGGACAAGGGCTACTGGAATCTAACGTTTCCTATAATGTCAAGATGGCAGACTCAGATTTTCCTGTTGAAAAAGAAAGAGTTCTGTCTTTCCCCTGAGCACATGGGCAGTTACCACCTACCCACCCAAGAGAAGAAGGCATGCGGAGCCATAGGGTCAAACACAGGGATGGCCCTAGCACTGTCCTCTGTCTTGATCCTGGGCACTGGAGACAGGACTTGCCTGTCCATGGCACATTCTGCTTTATTCCCCAGAGCCATGCAGACAGGAGCAAACACAGCATTGTCCCATCTGTCTGCGCCTAGGAATCACACGGAGGCAAACGATTCCTTTGCGTTTCTGCTGAAGTCAATGGGTGGAGAAATAACGGTGAAGACCGGGAGGGTCCCCAGTTCTGCCAAGGCACATAAACACTTCTCCACAAGAGGTCCCGAAGGGAAGGGAACATGGAGCTTCGGAGAATGGTGGACTTGGCCCAACACCTCAGGCAAGTTACTTCATCTTTCAGAGCCTCAGTTTCAGTATCTGTAAAATGAAGTTAGGAAACAACTTCCAAAGTAACTATGCAGCTTAGACGTAATGTATGTAGATCGATGAGTCTAGGGATTGGCACACAATAGCCTCTCAGCAAATGTTCGCTTCCCCTCTTTCCCTCACATGTAATATATCACTAGCTAACTGTTTGCCATTTTTGCACCTATAGCTACAAGGACTTCATGCAATCACAAGGCTTGTTTGTCTTTAGACTCCCATTTCTATTGCCCCAAGAAAGCTACCATCTTCTAAGTAACCAAGGGATGCAGAAGCTGTTTCATAATGAGGCCTTACTTGCTTCTAAATATGCACTGATTGTCAAGGTGATGGAGGAGGTTCATTATTTAAAGGCATAATTAAAGGGCACTTCCTTTAACTAAACTAATGAGCAGTAAGTGCAGCAATATTTGCATGTTTAGACATTAAGGATGCAAACAGATGCGTTACAGGAGATTGGGAGCAAAATGGGGCAAATTAATCTTATACCTGGAGCCTCCAGGGTTATTGCTCAGCAAGACCTCCCGAGAGGAGTGGTCTTCCCTAAGAAATCAACTCTACAGTCTTCTCTTGTTTCGTGGGATGAACTGCCCTCTCATCAGGTAGCTCAGAAGCAAGTTGATCTTTTCTTCAACAGATGCTAAAACGTAACTCCTGATCCTCTGAACATGAACTCTGCTTCTGGATGGACATCCATGACCTGTTCTAAATACTTAGGTATCAGTATGGGTATTGCCTCATTCTTGTTATCTTGTGTATTCCCTCAAACTGTAAATTCTCCTACGTCAATAATGGTGCTTTTTACTCTCTTGGAGTATGTGTGTCTTGAGGTCATATTCAAGGTTCTACCATTTATTAGAAAGGGATATGGAATGCGCCCTGCTATGTTGCCCATGCTCCATCGCTACCTTGGGTTTTATGCCTCAACGGCAAGGTTTTTGTTAAAGGAAAGTGCCTGGCGCGAATTAAGAACGGAAGTAATGTGGCTCCAATTCTTCTCTCTCCGTGGGGACTTCACGGGGGTCAGTGCCTCTGCCTCGTGTCTCCTAGATGAGGGGATGAGTACCAGAATTTCCCATTTTATATTAGGATTCAGTGTCATCAATTTCTTGTCTTTCCACAGTGTGGAAGTGACAGAGAAAAATCTCTCTCATATAACACATGCAGGCATTTGGGTTTGATGCCAAGGAGGAGCCTCCCTCCCATCAGCATCCGTCCCCACAGCAGCCTAGGGAGGCAGGCGCGAGGCAGTGCTGAGACCCATTTCATGCTGCTCCCAAGGGACCACCATCATTTATTATTGACAAGGTGATTGGTTTCACTAAACATTTTAATTGTGTTGACATATTTCCTTCTCACTATTGAAATGAGAGACACTGATTTTAAATATGCATTTTAGGATGTTTACTACATTCATTGCCTCTGGGCAGATGTACAGGCTCAAACTCAAATAATGATTTCACAGGAGTCAAAGGAACGGCTGAGCAGGTGCTTGCCAGGGGAAGAGAAACCAGAGAGGAGCTGGGTCTGCCGGGAAAGGGAGAAAGGTGCAGAATAATTTGTACCTTTGATTTGTTTAAATGGAACCGTTGTTTACAAGTCAGGATGAGAAGGTGGGAGAAGCCGGCGAGATTGCAGCAGGGAAGAGAATAACATTCCTGCAGCTCTGAATTCTCCGAGAGCACAGCCTCTTCAGAGGAATTAAAGGAAGTCCATTAAGTAACAATGGACATCCAAGAAAGCCCTGAGAATCAGATCTCCAAACAAAGGCTCAAGACGTATCGACAAACAAGGCAATGGAACCCTCAGTGGGTTTGTGGAGACTTAAGTCCACAATAGGACACACACTGAGTGACCCACTTGTCATCAGATCTTACTGCTGGCGAGGGCGAGGGTCACCAGTAACATGTGGCAACACTGACCTGCACGTTACTGGACTTCCCTTCCTTCCTTTTATTTGCTGCGAGTTAGTGTCTTGATAACATCGTCCTTCCAGCCATGTTTCTGCCTGTGGAACTCTGCAGAAACTCTCATTTCTTCCCGATAATAACAGCAGCTGCAGTATGCTAACCAGCCACTAAAAATGGGAAACTTCCCTGAAGTTTAGGGACAGACAGGGCAGAGTTCATTTGGGAGATGGTCCCAGGGAGGATAAAGGGCAAAGTGAGAGAGTGAGTCAGGGAAAGGGGACAAGCCAATAGGATGGCACCGTCCAGGTCATCGCAGTGGGCTGGGGCCTTGCTTGCCCTGAGACTCCTGAGGAGAGTGCGAGAGGCCACCCAGGAGTGCTCCTGCCTCTAAGCCCAGCTGCTCCTTGCCCCTGTGGGCAAGGGTGCTGTAGGGCAACAATGCTGCCCATTCTGGACTAGCCTCCTGCCTTGATCAAGCCCTGGGGCAGAAAAGCGAAAGCCCAGCAGAGCGAGGGGTGAGCCTCAGAGGGGACCTTCCAGTGAAGCAGGTGTCTGTGGGCCAAGGGGAGGGCAGATTCATCTCGAGAATCTCCTCGGTGTATCAACACCGTCAATGTTGAGCTTCCAGGCGAGGCTCTGTCAAGAGAAAGGATTTGCTCAGTTTGCTTTAGCATTTCCAGAAACAAGCCTGGGGGACTCAGCGCTTCCTCCCTGAAGGCAGAGAAAGTGTCTTTTCTATTTATAGTGGCTGGCAAGGAGGCCGACACCTCGGGCTGGAAGGAGGATATTCGCTTAGAGGGGAAGGAAAGGCTAAGTCTGACCTTGGGGGTCCTCGGCCAGAGGCTTGTGAGGAAGCAGGCCTGGTGAAAAGCAAGAAGCAGGAGGTGAATGGGGGATGCTAGGAGGCAGTGCCTCTTTCTCCCGCCCTCCGAGGGCCACCTCCAAACTGCAGCACCTGCAGCAGAGGCAACCACACATGGGGGTGAGTCTGGGGCCTGTCTAGCCTAGGCCTTCTCAGTAATCTGTGCAGAGCTGGGAGGTGGCTGGACCTATGAGCCTGAAGCAGTTCTAGGTCTCCCCAAGTCTCAGGAGTGATGTATGAGCTTCCTATTGCTGCTGGATAATCCAGGATAATCTCTCTCTCAGGGGAGACAGAGTTCATACACCAATGAGATTCTCTAGATAATACCTGATCTTTAATGAAATCACACCTGTAAAGACCCTTTTGTCATGTTAAGGTAACATATCCACAGGTTTCAGAGATGAGGAGGTAGCCATCTTTGAAAGACACTGTTTTGTCGATCACAAGTAGCTGACAGGGGGCCCTGGCAAGCCCAGGAGAGGTGTTCAGGCATAGAGGTGATCAGCAGAGATGGGCATGATGAAAGGTTGCTATGGAAGGGACTTCAAGGTGGAGGAGACATGGCTTAGGCCATGGGTTGGCACCCTCTATAAAGAACACAGAACCAATGAGCTAACCATGTCAACAGTGACCCTTCCAGAGAGCAGAAGATCCAGTCACTGCGCAGTCCTGATCCGGGAGGAGTAAGTGTCCTGGGCGGCTCTGAGACCCTCCCTGCCAACACCGTGAACCCGTGGAAGCCATCTCCTTCCAAATGTCTGGAAGCTCATGGACATGGAAAGAGAATAAGAGAAGGGAGTGTGACTTTGAGAGAAGTGGGGGCTTGTCCAGACCCTGATTTATGTACTGTAGAGAAATAAAGAAGTGGGAGTCACTGAATTGGTAACTCTCCTCATCCATTATTCATTCAGAACCACCTGCAAGTTGGCATCTCAGAAAAAGCAGGTGTTCTGCCTAAAGAAGAGAAAATATAGGTTCAAGGCATCCTCCCCACTTTGTTTAGGGCATGGGTTCCTGTAAGTAAGCGGGCTCCCTGAAGGCCAGTGTGCAGGCAGGCCAGGGAGCTGGATGGAGGCACTGCATTCGAGGGAACATGGCTAACGTATCTAAGAGTTAGTCTGTAATAGCAGAAATTAGAGTGCTGACAATGCCCAATTATTGTGCTCATTAGGATGACTGGTCTGGACTGGAC
>PVJC01036053.1:0-17921 GCA_004026665.1 Murina feae | reverse complement strand
CTGAGGGACCCCCACCACCCGAGTGCACAAATTTTTGTGCACCGGGCCCCTAGTTGGTATATAATTATGGATTTATATAAATTCATAATTTATGTTGCTGCAGAAACCAACGAGGCTGCGCGTTCACACCCACCGTGCCTGAGCTAATCGTCACACACCTGAGACAGGCCTTGTTCTTGATCCCCACGCGTTAGACTCTCTCCTGGGCCAGGAGGAGGAGGTGACTTGTACTAACACGCAGTTCTCGGCGGAGCCCAGATTAGAATCTCGACATTCGACGTGAAGTGTGTCCCCATCAGCGGGGCACTGGCTCCAACGACGTTCTCTTTTTTCACTGTGTGGCTCTCTGGCCGTGTCCCCTCGGAGAATGTTCTGGTTGGTCTTGTGGCTGTCCAAAATGGCACTTCCATACCAGTTGGATATTGGGTCAGAGTTTTGGTTCGGGGTATTGAATGTACCAACTGGTGATTTCATACACATCATACTATTCCGTGTAAAGTGGGAGGTAGACCTTTGACATGCATGTGATGGCTGTGGGAAATAAAATCAGATAGAAAAACCCAGGAGAGTTAATGAGAGGGAAGGAAAAGTGAGGGTAGCTGATCCTTTGGGCCTTTTAATATGATGTCCCTGACAGCTGGCTTCTTTTTCTTCTTCTTTTAAAATTTTATTTTTCAATTATAATTTACATTCAGTATTATTTTGTATTAGTTTCAGGTGTATAGCATAGTGCTTAGACAATCATATGTTTTATAAAATAATCCCCCTGATAATTCCAGCACCCACCAGGCACCAGACATAGTTATTACGATATTATTGGCTGTGTTCCCTGTGCTGTACTTTACACCATGACTGTTTTGGACCTATCGCTTTGTACTTCTCCATCCCTTCACCTTTTACCCCCAGTTCTTCATCTCCCACACCCTCTGGCAACCGTCAATTTGATCTCTGGATCTATGAGTCTGGTTTTGTTTGTTTGATAATCCTCGCCAGAGGGTATTTTCTCCTTTGCTTTTCAGAGAGAGTGGAAGGGAGGGAAGGACAAGGGGAGAGAGAGAAACAATGAAGAGAGAGAGAGACACATCCATTGGTTGCCTCCCACATGCACCCCAAACCAGCAACCCAGGTTCGTGCCCTTGACCGGGAATTGGTCTAACCACTAGCCACACCTGCCAGGGCCATGAGTCTGTTTCTGTTTTGTTTGTTCGATTATTTTGCTGTTTAAATTCCACAGATGAGTGAAATCATATGGCATTTGTCTTTCTCTGTCTGACTTATTTCACTTAGCGTAATGCCCTCCAGGTCCATGCCTGTTATTGAAAACGGTAAGTTTTCATTATTATTATTTTTTTTATGGCTAACTACTGCATTGGGTATACACACCCCAGCTTTTTTAATCCACTTGTCATTGATGGGCCCGTGGTTGCTTCTGGTGCGTGGTTATTGTAAATAACACCATGACAGCTGACCTTGAGCACATGCTGAGTGCTCTCCTGAGCTGAGTCGGGAGTGCCTGCATTTTCCTGGGCAGCAGGGACACTGTGTTTTAAATGAGATGACTTCAGACAGTGGTCGTTTTCTTTTCTGTATTATAACCATTCTTGTAAATTCACAGATACTTATTACCAGCTATTGTTTATTTACGTATTTTAAACATTTTATTAAATTTATTGGGGCACCACTGGTTCTCAAGACTATGTACGTTCCAAGTGTACAGTTCCGCGTATTCATCTGTATATTGCATTGTGTTCTCACCACCCACAGACTAGTCTCCTTCTGTCACCACATACTTGACCCTCTTTACCTAACTCTTCTACTCCTCCCTCCCCCACCCATTTCCCTCTGCTAATCACCGTACTGTTGTTCCTAAGTTTTTTCTTTGTTTTTGTTGGTTCATTTGTTGCTTTCAGTTTTATATCCCACATATGAGTGTCGTCATATGGTGCTTGACATCATATGGTGCTTTTCCCCATCTGACTTATTTCATGTAGCATGATGCTCTCAAGATCCATCCATGTTGTCGCAAATGGTAGCGTGCCATCTTTTCTTAGGGCTGGGTAGTATTCCACAGGACGTTTGCACCTCTCCTCTTTATCCAGTCATCTGTCACTTTGGTGCTTCCATGACTTGACCACTGAGAACAATGCTACGATGAACACAGAGGTACATGCCTTTAGGAATAATGTCTTGAAGTTTTTCGAGTTAAGTACCAGGAAGAGGGATTGCTGGGTCGTAGGTGTTATTAGCTGACTGTTTAGGATACAGTAGGTCCTCACTTAGCGCAGTTGATCGGTTCTGTGACCTTAAGTGAAATGACGTGTAAGGAAACCAGTTTTACCGTAGGCTAATTGATGTAAGTGAGCCGAGTTCCCGAGGCATCTAGTCAGTGGTATTTGAGGACCTGCTGTGTTATTATGGCCCTTTCCCCCGTCAGCACCAACCCCGCATGGCGTTAAGACCAGTCACAAGTTCACCTCCTGCCTCTCCACAGTCCCGCCGTCTTGAGCATTTGGTGAAAGAACATTGAGCGGCAAAAGAGTAGCTACTTTGGACTTTTCTGGAAAGTCAATTTAGCATTGTACCGTGTGCTGCTGTCAGAGCGTGCTTTCAAAATCTGTAATGCAAGAAGTGGAGTCAGCTTTCGAGCCGCTTGCTCAACAGGAAGTCGGCAGCACATGTCGCTCACATGGGAGCCCTGTAACGGGTCAATTAATATGGAATATTTAATGAAACACTCGATACCCACCTCCCATGGTTTTCAAAGTGCTTGTCTTAAAATAGATCTGCAACAGCTGCTCTGACAGACGTGCATCCCACCCCTGTGCCTGTGAATGGCAGGAGCCATTCCCCGCAGTGTGGGCAGCGCGGGGCGGATTTCACCAAAAGGCTCCAGGGGTCGGGAGACCAAGCTCTGGGCCCAGCGCTGCCTCTGAGCGACTCAGCCGATGCCTGCTTCTCTCTGTCTCTGCCTTCCACGCCTACAGCTGTACCAGCAAACACTGACGCGCACAGCCGCGTGCTGAAGAGCAGCTCGCTATTTTTTTTTTTAAAAAACACGTGTTTCGTTCTCACCCGGGAGGCCTGTGGTTCCACGCAGTGAGCTTTGGGACAAGGCAGACATGTTGGGGTCCCGTTTTCCTTGTGGAGTCTCAGTGCCCTCACCTAACAGGCAAGACACAGTCAGACCTCGGCAGCATTGTGGGGAGAATGAGACAATCCTTGTAAAATGCCTGCGGCAGAGTAGCAATTACACAGGATTTTATTTTCTTCCTCCTCCCCCCAACTTCCTGGATCCTCACGCGTCCAAGAGGCAGGAAAAACAAGATCTTATCGCCCCTGCGCAGAGGAGGAAACTGGGATGCACACGGGCCGAAGGACGACCCTCAAGGTCATTACGGACAGGACGTGGCGAGGACAGGACTTGAGTCCAGTTGTCCTGATTCCAAGTCCTGCGAAGTTCCTCGCTCGTGCCACCAAGCTCCGTGGATAGATGGATGGTGAGCGGCGGGAGCAAATGGCTGGGAAGAGGCTCGGCAAAAGCGAGACCCGCTCCGCGCACGTGCAGCGACACTGCGTTGTTGCACCGAAATTTGCTGTATTTAAAACGGAAACATCTGAAATAACAAAACCCGGTTTTTCACTTACTATCTGGTCTGATTGTCTAGTTGTTGGACAATTTGCCTTGTAGTCATTTCCCAGCTGCTGTGCTTTCTGTGTGGTTCCGCCTTCATGGGAGCCGGTGCATATGATGTGATTGGTTCATTAAATCATCCATTTGTCGGCTAAGTGTTAGGTGTCATAATGGATGCTGAGGATTCAAGGGCGGATCCCGCGTTGCCTCAGTCTACACGGCATGGATTTGACCTCTGACCCGTCCTTGTAGATGGAGCTGGGCAGGGAGATTTGGGTTGGAGTGAATGCGCTTGGCGGGTGTTTGACAGGTGGGAGATGCTTTTCTGGGTGCACTGTTAATTTTCTGTATGGAAGGTGTGACAGTAATGTCACAGAATGGGTTGTGTGTGCGCGCGCACTGCGGCTGAAGGTCCTTTGTCCTTCCCGTAGACATTCATCTAGTGCCTCCTCCGTGCAGGGCCCTGGAGTCATAAAGGTAAATCCTACGAAGTTTCTGCTTTTGGGGGGTTGGGAACCTGGCTTGACCTTGGAGTCCTGCTTTTGCAAGAACACAGAAAGTCAGTCAGTGGATGCTACAAGGCTGGTGCAAACGTGCAGGCAGCTGAGGGAGCCCGTTGGGACCAGGAAGAGGACAGAGGCAGGAGTGGGTACTGGAGAGGAAGAAGGTTTGAGGAAGAACACGGGTGGGGAGAGTGTGTGTGAGGAGAAGACTGTGCAGAGACCCTCAGACCTCAGTGATGTCCGCAACCAGACAGTCATTCTGAGCAATGATGACATTTCCTTAATAACCCGGGCCCTGGGATATGGCTGTACCGTTTGCATTTGGCAGTGAAGATGCTAAAGCAATGTCTTTGGTGGGTGGCCTGGGGCACGGGAGGAGGGCCTGTTCTCTTGAATAAGCATTCAACTATCAGAACTGCTGTCCAGCTCCACATTTTAGAACCTAGAGACAGACTAATATTAACAGCAGCCACGTCACATTCTCTCCTTAACCTGTATCTCTGGGGGGGACCCACATCTTTCATGCTCCAGGGACCGCAGTTCCTGTTCCCCCCCTTACTGAGGACCGATAGATCTATTCTCCTCAATCAATGGTATTCGATGGGCAAGTGCAAGATTCTTTTCCCACATTCTCTGCCGTCAGGAAGACTCTGAAGCCAAGCCTTTCTTGGGTGGCTGACTGTGTGCTGAGCTTACTAACTCTCTTAGCCAATAGATGCTTTCTTCTGTTGGAAGGTCCGCTGAGTCTACACCCTGGGTTATCAGTAAGCGACAGAATTATTCTAGCTTCATTTTCCCTGTCGGCACTGCGTTTGTTTAAGTGAAAGTTGTGCTAGTTGAATGATGACATCGCAAGAAGAGAAAATGAGCAGATACCGTGGGCCGGCTGCAGAGGGGACGGGCGGCCTGGACCCTGCTGGGAACTGACAGAGGTGACTCAGAAGCTTCTGGTTTCTTGGTGGATGCTCACTCAGGCGCACCGGTGGCCTCTGGAGACCACAAACCAGAACCAGTACTGCTGGCGTGTCGCATCCAGCTTCTCAAAAGTTGTCATGACACCTGGTCCTCTCTGGGACTCCAGTGGACTCAGTATTCCCTTCAAGACCCAAAAATCTCTCTTGGGGATCAGAAAACAAGAAAAAAAAAAAAACCACACCCCAAAACAACAAAAAACAAACAAACCAAACCAAACCCTGTGCATTTCCCACCAGGGCCAGCTCCTGTATCTCGTGCCGTTAACTTCTGCAAGTTCAGAACTGCATTGTGCTCACCCAGAAGTAGAGTCCCTTCTAGCCCTCCCTCCCTCATTCAGCCGACATTTATTGAAACACCACGTCCACAGCGGGACTCGGCGCGCGGTGGAGGCTGAGCTCCTCACCCTTCTCTGTGTTTCCCTGAGGACGAACTTCGAAGTGAAGGTCCTGGAGGTGGCTCAGCCTCTTTCCCGTCTTCTCTCCGACCTACCTCCTTGCCCAGCCGGTGGTGGTTGTCTTTAAGGAGGAGGTTTACAGCCCACGGTTTGTTTGTTTACTTGTTTTGCTGGAGTGAAGGAGGGGAGAGCCTGCATCCTCTAAGCGACGTTTTCCAGTATACATTAGCTTTTACCAATAAGAAGTTCCCACTTCCATCTGATTCCTGTACGTATCGTACCTATTGCTCTTTGGGCTTCTCGATCAGTAGGAAAGGGGAGCGTTTATTACTTTGACCCTGAGGGGCTGTGAAGCATCTGCGGCCTCGCCCACAGGCAAGTGGCTGCACCAGGCACAGTCATTGGTGCTGTTGTCTAGGCCCGAGCAAGTGCAGGATGCGCCGGTCCTGGCCGGGCTTCGTGGGTGGGCAGAGGCGCTGATAATTGGGGGTTTGTGGGTTCAGCTTGGACGGGGGTTGTAGGTGAGGCTGAGGGCGGGCTTGGCCCTTTTTAGTCATTTGCGGAGGAATTGCATTTGCTGCTCTGACTGTGTTTTAGCCAGAGCTGCAGGCCAGGACTCCAGACTGCAAAGTCACAAAGGTTTAAGGATCTTGTGTACCGGCTCTTCCTTTAAATTGTGAGGAGGAGGCCAGGGTAGGGAATGAAACACTGGCTTCACCACATTCAGTGCATTTCCGTCCAGGCCCGAGGAAGGCTCTGGAGGTCTGGAGGGACTCACCTCATGTGATTTTGTAGTTTAGCTAAGATTTTAATAGAACACCCATCACAGGACCCACCTCCACGGACCCACTCTGAGCAGATGGAGAAAGCTCCCTCTCTGCAGGCGGGCGGGCCTCTGCCGGGCCCTGGACTGGGCTGAGCTCCCCACAGCCCCGGGGACAGAGGCACGGCCCTCGTTCTCCGGCCGAGCGTCCTCCACACTGAACCCAAGTGACGTCTGCTCTGGATTTGTTGACTATATCAATTCCGCCCATTGGATCATTGAACTGGGACCACCTAACGAAGAGTTGTAGATTTTAAAAAATTTCCTTTTTCAGTGACAGACTACATTCAGTGATATTTTGTGTTTGCTTCAGGTGAAGACTTGTAGATTTTTTTAGATAAGCAAATAAAAGAGAATGCAGCTGTCCCAGCCGGTTTGGCTCAGCGGTTGAGCATTAGAGCCTATGAACCAGGAGATCACGGTTCAATTCTCCATCCCCAGTGTGGGGTGTGCTGGTGGCACCCGATCAGTGATTCCCTCCCATCATTGTGGTTTCGATCGCTCCCTCCTTCCTTCCTCTCTGAAACCAATACAAACATATATTTTGTAAAAAGGGAATGCGTCCTCGCCTTAAACTGTATTCCTGGGTGGGGATAGGTGATCCCCTAGAGCCAGTGAAATAACTGATTGCAAACCCAAACAGGAAGGTGATGGTTACAAAGATCTGAGCCCGAAACCCTCTGATTAAGGAGACACTACAGTGGTTGGAAACTTTGCCAGAGGGGACGGGAGGCCTGGCCCTGCTGGGAACTGACAGAGGTGACTCAAGAGCTTCAGGTTTCCTGGTCTTATCTGAAAAGGAGCAGGGTTAGAAGAAGATGAAGTAAGCTAGGACAAAGGTTGACACATCTGATTAGAGAAATGAAAGGGACAGTGAGCTCAGGCGAAGAGAGAGAGAGAGAGAGAGAGAGAGAGAGAGAGAGACAGACAGACAGACAGACAGACAGACACCTGGAGGAAAGGAGTGTGTCAAGGTCAGAAAGGCTTCCACTAGGATCCAGAAAAGACTGCCAAGTGGTCCTTGGAAGATTCAGCCAGAGTCTGAAGTAGGAAGAGCTGGAAATTGGTTTTACATAGCTCAGGCCAGAGTGTGAGTTCGCAGTTTGTGCCTTGCCTAAAGGTTTTTGCTAGTACAGGTTGAAACGCAACTGACTTGTTTTTTGCACTGTGGAACCCAGCCAGGGCTGATGTGTGCCCTGGGGGGACACCTTCTAGCGTGGAGAAGCATTCTCCCGTCCCTCCGGGCTGTGGCCCTGGGGCAGCAATTCCAGCTGGGCACAGAACACTAGCATGTGAGAGGGAAAGCCCTGAGCTTCTCGGGGTGACATTGGTTAATAAGATGGTATAGGTTTCAGGGGTACCGCGCTATAATACATCCTGTATATATTGTATTGTCAGATCCCAAAGGGTCTTGTTCAGGATTTCGGACGCCACCCCAAGTTACCATGGACTACATTTGAGAAATGGCGTTCAGGTGAGGTCGACCGATCCCTGTGTAGGTGTTACAATGATCCCTACGTTGTATGAAAGCCTCATCCTGAGTCTTTTCGAATTTGATGAGGATGTCGGATCTTCCTCTGAAAACCGTAGGATGAATGTCCAGAGCTTTTCGGCCGGTGGATCCTCATATACGTTCTTAGATGTTGTGTGGCCATGGGGGTTGAGAGGTAAACCGTTGTAGACGTTCCCTACTCACTCGGCATTCAACGCACATCTCATGAGTGCTTTCTGTGTAAATGGTGGAGGACACCGTCTGTGTCAGTCTAAGCATGACGTACGTGGTCCTCATCCCCGAGAAGCCATTGAGTCCATCAGGAAGGAAGTGACATGTAGCAGCTGTAGTTACTCCCCATATTCCTTGTGCAAAGGCCAGAGCACTCCCCAGAGTTGACATGGAGAGACCCAGTTAATCATATGATCGTTTCATCCCTGCCTCCAAAAGGAGGAACACCTCTAGGGTGGTGGTGATGTTTGCTTTTTTAAATTTTTGGTAAATAATCACATATATTTTGTGGTATCTGTTTTTCCAATCTCCAGACACTGTGATTGTGTGGTCACATGCCTGTTATTTGAAATAGAACTGTAGTGTGAATGATGGAGCTTTCTGGGGAGGGGGAAGGAGAATGGGTGTGTACAGACTCTGTGTCACCCTAGCCTGGCAGCCTGTGCCCTCCTGCTTGTGAGGTGTGACCGTCAGAGCTATCCCCATGGCCCCCCCCCCCCGCTTTGTGTGACAGGCAGCAATCAGAAGGCAGTCCCTTCCTTTTAACGAATGACTGTGTACAAAGTCGCAGGACAGTTGGGGAGGGAACGCACTGGGAGGAGGTGTGTCTGTTCTGGGTGGCTGGAGGGGAGGTGCCAGCCCAAATTCCATCCTGGCATCCCTCCCATCCCACCCATTGCTTTGGCATCCTCAGCAGCCCTTGGCCCTCTCACACCCAGCATTCTTCTTCACCTTGAAATTCAGGCTCCGTGCAGTAAGCTTGGCCAGGCTCGTGGCTACTCCTGGAGGTAGGCTGTGACTCATTCATGACTCACGTGGCCAGATTCTGTTTCCTCCCAGTCAGTTCAGCAAATGAATGAAAGAATCAAAAGCCCAAAATGCAGAGTAAAGCTAAAGAAAAGGAGGACAGTGATGGGTACACTATCTGCTGTTTCTCTAGATGGTTCTATTTTTTTTTTTTTTTAATCTGGAAGAAAAATTTGTTAGTGTTAAGATTTTAGATCTCTTGTATGTAATATAACATTGGAATTGGACTTAGCTTTTTGGTTTTAATCTAATCTTACTGTGTAATTCAAATCCTATGCACAACTAACTCAGACATCAAGCACAGAATTTCCAGTGGCCAAATGCAGTTTCCTCAAATTTAGGTCGAAGGGATTTTTGAGCACAATTCAAAGTGTGTTGTAAGTTGCATAAAGGCATCTATTGATGATTCACATTATTTTCATATTTACTTCCCACGTGTTTTTATTTATTATGGCTATACTTTCAGGGTATCTTATCTAGCAATTCACATTTAAAATTTTTTCTTCACATCCAGGAACTTTAATTACATCCTTCATTAATTCCCCCATAGAATTATGGTAGTTTCCAAAGGCACATACGTGTGCCCTCAACTTTCACATATGAAAGAAACCAGTCTCTTTCATCAGTCAGCCTCTTTCAGATTTAGCGACATAGCAGAGTGCAGGTGTCACCCCCGTTCGATGTCGCTGCCACCCTTCTTTTCTCACATGGTCTTCCTGCTTCCTGGTTCTCCACTCAGTGTAGTGATATGTTCGTTTGTTTTTTTTCCTGGAAACATTTGTTTTTTGATATTTCTTTAAAAAATATTTTATTGATTTCAGAGAGGAAGGGAAAGGGAAAGAGAGATAGAAACATCAATGATGAGAGAGTCATCGATTGGTTGCCTCCTGCACACCCCTCACTGGGGATTGATCCCGCAACCCCGGCATGTGCCCTGCCCAGGAATTCTACTGTGACCTCCTGGTTCATGGGAATGACACTCAGCCACTGAGCCACACCGATCTGGCTTTTTGATATTTCTTGAGTAGACGTTTCAGGGTCCTCGGGAGCAAACCCACGCTAGTTTAACTCCACGAAGTCCTGCCCTCCCTCATTGGTTCCATCGCTCGCCTCCCTTCCCCACACTTGTCCCTTCCCCTAGAACCGTGGCATCAGCAGGCAGGCTTGCTTTCTTCTCCTTGTCGTTGTAGATGCTACTCCTTCTAACCCACCGTCCTTTTACACCTTTCCCTCTGGGTTTGCTGCTTCACTCCCTGGTGTTTATTATATGGGGGTAAAGAATGGCAAACCATCCACTCTGTTCTGAGGGTTTTGGTCCAGATTCACATTTTCCATGATTATTTCATAGCATCTAAAGAACTTATGATTCTGAGCTAAGTAGAGGTGTATCTATTTTTTTTTTTTTTTTGTCCTGGAGATGACATCTGAGAAAGTCTGGAGTTGTGCAATTCTTCTATGGAGCCATTTCAGAAGATAACTTCAGAGAGTTTGCTCTTACAAGTTTTCAAGGATATTCGTATTTTTAAAATGAAGCACACCATAGAATTCTTACAGTTCCAAGATAAGCATATAAGGCCCTTTGAAAATTTCCTTGAGTAAATCCAAGTTTTTCTTGGATTCGAATAAAGAACTAGAGCCTTCTGAGTATGGTCCTAATGATAATGTCAAAAACCATTTTGTACTCTCTGTCCAAACAAGGCTGCCCTGAGACCTGCGGTAGTGCTCTCAGATTTTAATCAGATCACGCTTGCCAGCCAAGCTCCACTAAGGCCAAATAAGGAAACGGAACACGTGCCCCACTTACTTAGGACTGTGGGAACATTGCTCTATTACAGACAGTGTGCTTTATTTTTTCCACATTTTTCGGGCAACAAGATTCAAATTTTATATTTCAATTAAAATTTAAAGCATTTGCAAATACGATGGCAGGACATGGGGAGAGGAGCCTTCGCTTTTTTCTTCCTCTAATCTCTGAACCTGGAAGTGAACTAAGGCACCTGAATCGATTCCGAGGACGTTCGTACCCAGAATTGGACACGAACATATTTCAAGGAGAAGCAGGTCGAAAATACCCAAGACCTCCTCCCAGTCGAACCCTATTACAAATGCAGGATGTTTATTTTATTTAAAATTTTGTCCAATTAGAGTTTATATTTAATGCTAGTTTATGTCAGTTTCAGGCATACAGCACAGCGATTAGACAATCGTACACTTTACAAAGTGGCCCGCCCCTGATATTTCAAGTACCACCTGGCCACCAGTAAGCTTATTTTCAAAAGCCATCAAACGCAAACTAGAAGAGAAAGGTCGGCTCCAGATCACCCTGTTTCCTTTCTGGGTAAAACAGGAAAGCAGAAAGCACGGTCAGTGTTTCAGCAGGAAGAGGGTTAAGCGGGGGAACGACACAGGGAGCGGGCATTGGAAATACCTGATACATGACTGTTGGGAGGCCAGGAAGAGCCGGAATCACAGGAAGCCACCGCCTATGAGCTCAGCGACCTGCGGCCCCAACGCGGATGATCGCCAAGCTCGTCACCCACAGCTGCGCAAACATCAGCCTGACATTCGTCCCCACTTCTGTCTGCCGCTGCTGAGGGAGCACACTGCTTCTCCTTTCCAGCCATCTCAATTCACAGGAGCGCCTCTCCCGTCCACACAGCCCCACACCGGAATCCCGCCGGCACGGAATCTGGGAAATGGAGTTCCCAGGCTCCCAGCCCCTGGGAAACGTTGAAAGGGAGGCCATGATAGCGAGGACTCAGCCAGGAAGTTGTTATGGAGACAGGAGTATCCAGGGGGGGCCTAGGCTCAAGCCCTTTCCATTTTGGAGTTCGACCCCAAACCAATGCAGTATGCATACATATCCCCTAACGGTTCGTTCATGTTCCACGCCATTTTCGAGAAGTAAGGAGCATGGTGTGGTGGTGAAGGGCAAAATTAAATGGAAGAGCGCTGTGAGATTAAAGATTATGTCTGTAATGTTAGAGTCTTTGTACTGTGTTGAAAGCAACAGCAAAAATAAAACTGCTAATGAAATCAGATCGCAGTCTCAGATCTCAGCATATTCTTAAAGCGACGTGACCTCAGGCCACAGGCTTAGGTTCCCTTATCTGTAAAATGAGGAAGACGTTATCTGACTATCTTAGGGAACCATAACGCACGTAGCACACCCTCGCTCAACAAAGGTGAACTAGGAAGTTCTAGATGCGACTTCTCATTCTGATTTATCAGCGGTTCTCAACCTGTGGGTCGCGGCCCCTTTGGGGGTTGAATGACCCTTTCACAGGGGTCGCCTAAATATATCCTGCATATCAGATCTTTACATTACGATTCATAACAGTAGCAGCATTACAGTGATGAAGTAGCAACGAAAGTAATTTTATGGTTGGGGGGTCACCACAAGAGGAACTGTATTAAAGGGTCGCACCATTGGGAAGGTTGAGAACCACTGGATTTATGCTGGCCCTGGCTGCATTCCCTGAGGGGGTGTGGTGGTCTGTGTTCTGCCCGGTGCTAGATGGGGAAATTGGGCCAGGGTTGCTCTGTTCCTGCCCCCGAGATGGGGATGGCCTGAGACTTGGAGCGGCAGCTCTAGTGTGGGATTCTCCACTTGGTGGTGGTGGTGGGGGGGATAATGACAGCTTTCTGTTTTATGAATCACATTTGAAGTCTGAATTCACAAAAGTGTCTCAGGAATGGTAATTAGAGAGCATGAAACCAGGATTTTCTCACCGTGAATTTCCTGAGAAATTCATTGATGTTGTTACCTGCCGACTTCGGGTAGAGGAAGCCGTCCCGAGCCCTGTGTGTGATGAGAGGGTATGGAGACCCACAAGGCCTGTTATTTGCGCATTTGAGTGCTGGGAAGAGACAAAAGTATTGTTTAAGCTGTGGAGGGGAAGGTAACGTTCGGTAAGGAAAAAAATCACATAATATCCTTTCAGAATGTTGAAGCATAATTTACCCATAGTGTCTCTGTCACAGTAATGGAATAAGAAATTATTGTTTAACTGCAGAAAAATTGAGTCAGGCTTTACATTAGGAAGTTGCTAAAGTTGATTGAGTTTGGAGGGACCTCAGATGTTCCAGGTAGTTTTTTGTTTAAGTAGCATGAACCACAGAAGAAGCACTGGTGAGTTTTGAATCGGTTGATAGGCCTACCCAGAGGTAGAAGGCAATGTTGATAGTTTTCTTTCTTTCTCTCTCTCTCTCTCTATCTCTCTCTCTCTCTCTCTCTCTCTCTCTCTCTCATTTAGATGGGGTGAGGCCTCTGGCTTGTCATGCGGCCTTTGCTAGATACTAGATTTTGTACAAATAAGAAACCCAAAAGGTATTTCTTGTGTATATAGGTAAGGGGTTATATAGGATGGTTTTCATTTAAATGGCAATTTTAAATTTAATTAAAATAATTCCTACTATAATAATCACTGAGACTTGCCTTAGGAATGTAATGAGAAGTACTTGTAAGCAGTTCCCGGGACTATAGACACCATGCCATGTATTTGGGTCTTTCTGTCTATATGTCTGTCTGTCTTTCTTCTTCCCTTCCTTTCCCTTCCCTCCCTCCATCCCTCCCTTCCTTCGACATTAAGAACAAACTAACAAAAGAAGTTCATGGAGAGTCCTGAACCAGGTGCTAAGCGTGGAGACATGGCCATAGTCGTAGACAAGACTTCCCAGTTGTAGAGCTCACTTGGACATGTGACATGTGATATGTAACGTACCACTGGCCATTTCCAGCAGCAAGAAAAGAGGCCTCAGGAAGCAACCTGTGGCTGAGAAGCTCCTGCTAGGTCGTGGCTGTGGCCACCGTAACAAGCCTCTGCATTTCTGGAAGTGGCTGTGATGGGCTGTGATAATATCACCAGTGCATCTCCTAGGAATGGCACTTCATCAGCGGTGCTAAGACTTCAGGAATCAGAATATGTTGAGCAACTTTAAAAAAAATTGTTTTTATTGATTTTTTTTTTTTTTTAAAGAGAGGGGAGGAGAGGGAGAAAAAGAGAGAAACATTGATGTAAGAGGGAAACATGGATCGGATCGGCTGCCTCCGACACACCCCCTACCAGGATTTGAGCTCTAAACCTGGGCATGGGCCCGAACCAGCAACTTTTTGGTGCATGGGATGACAGCCAACCAAATGAGCCACAAGGGCAAGGAGACGATGAGAAACTTTTGATCTGGGAATTTTCCTTTTATGATACAGGGACGATCCTTTGATGATCTGAACAGTCCAGTGGCACTTTTGTCTTCAATAAGCTCTTGACTTGTATATGAAGCAGCTTCTACAACATGAGTTTTTGTCTAGTGCTTACTTGGGTGGCTATGCTTGACTTGAATATATTTGTTAGGTTTTGGATTATTACATAAATCTTTACTGGAAGGCAAAAAAGCAAGCAAGCAAACAAACAAAACAAAAACAAAAATAAGGCAATACTTTTTTTCTTTTTTAAAAGAAGGCTTCATTTAATTAAGAAGTTTATAGATCTTCTATCTTGGAAAGCAGTATTAAAAACCAGCAAAACTTCAGTACTTGAAATATGAATGGTTATGTTATTTCTTAAAATCAATAACTTTGAATCAACTGAAAAACCAGTGGGCTTTGTAAATATGCCTTTGAAAGTAGTTTCCATATATACTCGTCGTGGTGAATATATTGGCTCAGTGGACTGCAATCTGAGTGCAAAGTATGCTGTTCCATTTATAAGAAGTATCAAAGTATTGAAATGTCAGAGGCCATTAGTGAACAGTTCTGGGCCTGCTGTGTGAAAGGCACTTAGGTAGGTACTGGGGGCATTGTAGTTTGAGAGCTATTTCAGTCTAGTTAGAGATATACTCAAGACTTTATCTAGAAAGAAGAAATACATGTCAGTATACGGTAGCATCTGCCTATGGTTACCTGCATGCAACTTGGAGGCTAGAGCGTTGGATGAGGGCCCTAATTGGGTAGAAACGCTTCATTGAGAAGGTGGTGTATGACGTGCGGGCGGACCTGAGACAGGTGGCGAGGAGGAGGGTCCTAGGTAAGGCTGGCATGTCACGTTGTGCCATACGCAGGGCACTGCATTCCAGGAGTCTCATTCCCAAACCCAAATCAATGTAATTTATTCCTCTCGAACATGAAGCAGACACGATTCAATCATCCTCTTTAGACAAGTGGTACAGAATGGATGACGAGCAAAGTCAGCGTAAGGGTGGCAAGGACGCGGGAGCAGTTCTGGGCCCATCTGTTACCCTGATAGTGTCAAACAGTCGTGAACATCCAATCACAGGCATCCCTGTTGTTGCTCACATCAGCAAGTGAGCTCAGAACTAGGTCACACCTTTGGAGACCACACGCTGTTCAGCCTCCTGGCCTTGGCCTTGGAGGTTGGAATCATGGACAACAGAGGAACTCACGTCTTCTCCGCTTACAGCACGTTTAGCAACTGTGATTTCCTCCCCATTTCACCCCTGGGCTCCAACAACAACAAAACAAGTCACCCAACGTGTAATTTTAAAGTTCCAGTTGGCGTACAGTAGTAGACTATTTCAGGCATACATAACTTAGGAAGTGGTCGCCCCGATACATCTAGCACCCACCTGGTAGCATCCATAGTTATTGCAATATTATTGGCTATCTTCCCTGTGCTGTACTTTACATCCTGAGGACTGTTCTGTAACTACCAAATGGTATTTCTTGATCCCTTCATCTTTTTCACCCATTCATTCCCCCCAACCACTGTCCCCTCTGGCAACCATCAAAATGTTCTCTGTACCTATGAATCTAAAAACCCTAGCATTTCTGTTTTTAAGTTGTTAGTTCTAGACAACTTCATGGTTGTTTGGGGAAAAAAAAAAATGCAGCCCTAGCCAGTTTGGCTCGGTGGGTAGAGCTTTGGTCTGCAGACTGAAGGACCCCAGGTTTGATTCCGGTCAAGGGCAATGCCTTGGTTGTGGGCACAATCCCCAGTAGGGGGAGTGCAGGAGGCAACCAATCAATGATTCTCTCATCATTGATGTTTCTATCTCTCCCTCCCTCTCTCTTCCTCTCTGAAATAATAAAAAAAAATGTATATATACATATCCTATATAATAAAAGGGTAATATGCAAATTGACCCTAACAGCAAAATGACTGGGAATGACTGGTCACTATGACACACACTGACCACCAGGGGGCAGACACTCAATGCAGGAGCTGCCCCCTGGTGGTCAGTGCACTCCTACAGGGGGAGCTCTGCTCAGCCACAAATCAGGCTGACAGCTGCCAGTACAGCAGTGGTGGTGGGAGCCTCTCCTGCCTCCTCAGCAGTGCTAAGGATGTCTGACTGCAGCTTAGGCCAGCTCCCCACTGGCAAGTGGACATCCCCCGAGGGCTCCCAGACTGCCAGAGGGATGTCTGTCTGCCAGCTTAGGCCCACTCCCCCTAGGGAGTGGGTCTAAGCCAGCAGGTGGACATCCCCGGAAGGTCCCAGACTGCGAGAGGGCATAGGCTGGACTGAGGGACTCCCCCTGAGTGCACAAATTTTTGTGCACTGGGCCTCTAGTACATATATATATGTGTGTGTGTATGTGTGTGTGTATATGTGTGTGTGTGTGTGTGTGTGTATATATATATATATATATTTTTTTTTTTTTAAAGAATACAGGTAAATTGAAAGGAAAAAGGTTTTACTTTTAATTTTCTTCTTAAATACCCATAGCTACTTACCTGTTTGGCATGGCACAACTTCCCTCATCACCCACACACCGGCGCCTCCCACTCCTGGTTCTGCATTGATGGACTGCCGTACTGCTTTCTCATCCCAGCAGCTGCTGTGCACCCAGCTCACAGAGGCAGGCTGTGGCAGGAGCACCGTGCGACCTCCTGTTAGAACCTCGCATTGATCTGAATCAGTGTTTGTGTCGCGGCTGACGGGCGTGGAGTATTTCTGTGATTTTCTTGAAAATCTGAAATACTCCGCAGTGGCCCTGGGTGTTTGCTCGGGTGCGCGAGTAGGGAACCACACCGTAGTTACATCTCGTAGATCATGGGAGAGAGACTGGAGATGACTTGCCTCCTGGTCTGAGTAGTGACACAGGTCAGCTGTCAGATGGCACGGCTGGGTGCCCAGCCCTATAAACTCTCCCTCCCTTGTCACAGCACCCATGTTTATAGCTGCATTCCCCTGCTGGTCTGACTTCTGTTTATAGCCCAGTCATCTTTACTTAGTCCAGCATCCTGCATCTTATAGCCAGTTGTTTGGTGTTGTGTGCAGATGGGTGACACAGTTATTTCTGAGTCTCCGGCGTGAAGCTGATCCTTTACGTAAACCGTGTTTACTGAAAGCATCCAGGGCCAGGATGCTCAGACAGCATGACTGAGCGAGTCTAGAACGTGTGGACTAGTTTCCTGGGAGCCGAATCACACAACAACAGAAATAGTGTGTCTAAGTGACAAGTCGGTCAGCCCACGGAGGTCGCCAAGTCCCCTCCATGATGTCGGAACCTCTGTTCCCTGAGGACGTTAGAGAGCAGTGAGGCCGACCTTATCTGCATCAACTCTTTCTGTTGCAAGTGGTAGATCATGTGACGGAACTGGCCCGTGTAATTGGCCCATGCCATCTGGGAGCAGCCTGGTGCTCAGACTTGGGTTTCTAAATACCATTTGCAGGTAAATGTAGACAGACCTGCTTGGAGAAATGGCTGGTTCCAGAACCAGAGCAGAGGACCTGGGACGTGGACCTGGGACAGCTTGGTTGCAGGAAAGAGAGTCATGTGCAAAGGACACGGGGCACAGTTTGAGGGCACCCCTAGTGGTCACATTTGGGACAGTCTGAACATCAAAAAGAATGATGGCAATTGATTGTTACACAAGAAAAAAAGTGTATGGAGGAGTAGAAGCGCGGAGATGGAATGAAAGAATTAGAAAAAGCACTATTTTGCAGTTCCAAATGGAATAATGGAGGCAAGAATTATCAATGAATGCTATAAATCCATGATGAAAAATAATAGTTGGGAAATAGGACATCGACATGGTTCAAAATTCTCACCCCAGGTTTTTTGTTTTGTTTTGGGGTTCCTCTCCTCCCCTCCCCTCTCCTCT
>PVJC01036052.1:0-17920 GCA_004026665.1 Murina feae | reverse complement strand
TATATGAAATGCTGAAAGGTATCCTTTGAGAATGAGGAAGAAGAAAAAGGAAAGTAAAAATTATGAACAACAAATATATATCAACGAGTGAATCTAAGAATCAAGTGAATAAAAAATCTGATGAACAGAATAAACTGGTGAATAGAATAGAATCAGAGGCATAGAAAGGGAGTGGACTGACAATTTTCAGGGGTAAAGGATGTTGGGGATGCGTGAAGAGACTGGACAATAATTGTACACCTATGGATGAGGACAGTGGGGGGGCAAGGACAGAGGTTGGGGTGGGAAATGGGAGGAGGGGAGCTATAGGGGAAAAAAGAGGAACAACTGTAATAATCTGAACAATAAAGATAAAAAAACAAAAAAACAAAAACAAAAACAAAAATAAATAAATAAATAAATAAATAAATAAATAAATAAGAAGAATTAGAGTTGAGGAAGTAAAAATTGTAAGAAGGGATATAAAGAAAGAAATATAACAGGAAGAAAGGAAATCAGAGTAGGAATACTTAAGAATAATTGTGACAGTTATATGAATGTTTATAAAAGTCATAGGTTTATAAAGAGAAATCTTAAAAGGAATTATAAGTATGCTGAATAAATCTAATAGAGCAGATTATGATTGCCATGACTCACTTATGAAAAGTAATCATATTATTTTAAACCTTTGAACATATACACTTATATGTGGACTAGAGGCCTGGTGCATGAAATTGGTGCGTGGGATGGGGATGGGGGATGGTGGTGGTGTCCCTCAGACCAACCTGAACTCTTTCCAATCTGGGACCCCTTGAGGGATGTCCGACTGCCCGTTTAGGCCTGATCCCACTGTGTCCAACTGCCCATTTAGGCCTGATCCCACTGTGTCCAACTGCCCATTTAGGCCCAAACGGGCAGTCGGACAACACTTTCACAATCCAGGACTGCTGGCTCCCAACCTCTTGCCTGCTGATTGCCCCTAACCACTCCCCTGCCAACCTAACTGCTCCTGTGCCGGCTTGATTGCCCCTAACTGCCCTTCCCCTGCCAAGATGGTCCCCCACAACTTTTCTTCCCTGCAGAACTGGTTCTCCCCCAACTGTCCTCCTCTGCTAGCCTGCCCGTCCCCCACAACTATCCTCCTCTGCCAGCCTGGTTCCCCCCTCAACTACCCTCCCCTGCCAGCCTGGTTCCCCCCTCAACTACCCTCCCCTGCCAGCCTGGGTCCCTCCCAACTATCCTCCCCTGCAGGCCTGGGTCCCTCCCAACTATCCTTCCTTGCTGGCCATCTTGTGGCAACCATTTTTGACCACATGGGGGAAGCCATCTTGTGGTGGTCAATTTGTATATTACTCTTTTATTAGATAGGATAGGGGTTAAATTTTTCTTAAAGTTTTCTTTTCAAGGCCTGGACAAAGTAATCAGGGAGGTGACTCGGCTGTGAATCCAGAAAGCAGAACCAGTACACATAGTCAGACTGACCACCAGGAATTGACATCATCTCATCAACATAATTTCATCGCCTGATAAGAGCTGATGCTAGCAAATCCAAGGTGAACAGAGTATGGGCCAGTAACATCCTAATGGGTGCCTATTTGCAGTGGCTCTCACTGGCATAGGAGAGGGAAGTGCCCTGCTAGGGAAGTAGCTGTATCCCCTCCAAATTCAGTTCCCTTCCCCTTCTAATCTAGAGGGAGAGGGTGACCACCTCAGGCTCATTTTCCGCACCCAATGGTGAGGACAAGGAAGGAGCCCCCAGCTTCTGGAGCACTTGGAGGAGGTCTCCTAATGACGGACCACAAGGCAGCCTCTTCCTCTTCCTCTTCCTCCCACTTCTGCTCTTTCTGCTCTCACCTTTTTGTATTACCGGTATCACACCTTTTCTCTGAACCATCAGCTTAGCCCCTTCTTGATTTTCTTGAGTCAGAGGTATGCAAAGACATAACTGCTTGACCATACAGCACTCGCATTTCCCCAGCCTCTGACAAAACAATTCTAACTGGAATACAGTATGAGAGGTTAAGGACCCATGTAATGGCCACCTTTCCCCAGAAAGGGCTTCGCGTGTCACCCTTTGCTTCCAAATTGGCTGAAGAAGTGACAGATAGCCGGACCCCTTTGTGGTCCGGTTACATACTCTGGCGACTCTGGTGGGATTTAAGCAGAGGCTCCTCTGGAGCGAGTACCAGGGATCCCACTTGCTATCTGGACTGGGGCTTCCTGGGGCTGAGGCTCGGACTCTTACTTTCAGTGCTGCCAGGAATGTTCCTGTCTGGAGTCCCAGCCACAGCCTCAGCAACCCTCGCCATCTCTCCTAAGTTGAACCAAGCGTTCTGCAACTCTGTAACGAGGGAGTCAGCTGTCTGCTGCCCTGTCAGGGCTGAGCCGGACAACTCCTGGTTGCAAGCGGCCTCAGCCTCTCAAGGTCCTTGCCTGGCCTCCACACCTGAGCCTGACGAGCTTCGGGTCGAGGCACGGCCCTGCGTGGTGCAGGGCTCAGCGTGGGGTTCTGTCTGGCTGTGCAGGGTAAGCACAAACAGCTGTCTGTCTGTCGTGCACACGTGTAAATATTGTGTATCAGGGTGGCTCTTGCCTGTAATCTTGCTTCAATTACTCAAGGATCCCAAAAGACGCTCGGTTGGAATAGATCTTGGAGGATCGGGCTACTTGCACTCATCTGCCAGTGAAGAAAGGAAAAGGATGTTTCACTGCAATGCTGCTTGGCCTAGGTATGCGCTAGGTAGGATAGCATCACCCTTCTGAGGCAGATGCTTACCAGAAAAGGGCGGTCTGCGGCTGCTGTCCGCTCCAGCCCCCAGCAGTTCCCGCACCCTCGGTCCTGCCTGGGCAGGACCTACACCCGCACCACCGGAGCCATACCCTGACGCTACTGGTCAGACAGGCCACTGAAATGGACATTCAGATGGGTGGTCCCACGGGTTCTGCATCTGAAATTTGAACAGAAAATCATGGCTGCCCCATCCGGTAGGACGCCATTCGCTGTCCTGTCAGGCACCTGCTACCGTCACTCTCAGGGTGCGGGGGTTTGGGTTCATGTTGTTTGCAGAATGTTTTGTTGGTTGGGGGGCTTTTTTAAATAGAAGAGCTGCCTGTTAGCACCTTAAAACCACACCGTGCAGCTAGGTTACTGAGCTGCCTTGTGTTATGCCAAATGCTGAGGCCCCAGAGAGCTGGGGCAGGAGCTGGGCTTGCTCAGCCCTCTCGGGTCTTGGTGCTCCAGGGCAGCAGCCAGCGGAGGAGCGTGCGGCAGGATGGAGGGGAGGAGACCAGCCCACGGACCCGTGGCTAGGTACTTCACCGTCGGTACCGAGCCCAACATGTCATCCTGGGCTGGGGAGCACTGACCAGGCGCTGCCAGGGCTTGTAGCCACAGGATCACAAGGGCTCGCTCTGACGCACTGCCGAGCGGGTGGCGAGAGGCAGGTGCGTGGGACTGGGCCACTGCACTCTGCTGGCCAGGGTGTGGCTCCAGAAGCTGGAGCAGCTGCTCCTGGAGGGCCCTAGTGCCACGGAGCGCCCTGAGCGTGGAGACGTGCTCAAGGTGCTCGTCTGCCTGCACTCCAAGTGCAGGTACTCAGCCCTGCCAAGTCCCTCGCGTGCAGTAATCCACTCACACAGCTGGTGAAGGAAACGCAGCTCCATGGAGAAGATTTAGAAATAATGGAAGTCGTTGGAAGGGGTGCTTCTGGTGCATTGCTGTCATCCTGCACTACGCCTTCCAGGATGAGGTTTGCCTGCACTTGGTCATGAGTTACCTGTCCCTGCTTACTACGCGACATGGGTGGAGACCTACTGACCCTGAAGTTGAAGACAAGCTCCCCGAGGACATGCGCGGTTCTATATCATGAGATGGCACTGGCCATCGAGTCCACCCACCAGCTCCATGATGTGCACAGAGACGTTAACCCAACCACAGCCTTCAGTGTGAACGGGCAGGCGCCTGGCCGCTTGACCATGTTTGAAGATGAATGATGATGGAGCTGTGTGGTCATCCTGGGCCGTGGGCACGTGGGCCACAGCTCACCGGAGATCCTGCAGGCCATGGAGGACGGCCTGGGCAAGGACGCCCAGAGTGCGACTGGTGGTTGCTGGGCACCTCCATGTAAGAAAGGCTTTACAGGGAAGCGCCCTTCTACGCAGTCGCCCGTGGAGACCTATGGAAAGATCATGAACCATAAAGACCGGCTCCAGTTCCCCCCACATCGCAGATATGTCTGAAGAGGCGAGGACCTACCTGCAGCTTGGAACGCTGGCTCAGCAGAACCGGAGCAAGGACTTCAAAAGCACCCGTTCTTCCAGGGACTAAACGGGGAAAATATACAGAACCTGCAAGCACCTTGCATTCCCCACGTGAGCAATCCTTCTGGCACATCCAGCTTCGCCGGGATGACGACGTGCTGAGAAACATCCAGGGGCTGCTTGCTGCTCACACAGCTTTTCCGGGCTGCACTGTGGTTCATCAGTCTCACGTTCACCACGGGAAGCTGTGTTTCTGACTGAGGCTCGCTAAAGAGCATGATGCCTCCAGCGCATTGACCAGGGACTAGAGCGTGTGGGCCCCTGGAGAGCAGCCTGCAGGCAGAGCCCTATGAGAGGAGGAGCTGAAGGCTGGAGCCGGAGAAGCTGGAGCTGAGCAGGAAGCTACAAGAGTCCACGCAGACCCTGCAGTCCCTCCACGGCTCACGCCAGGCCTGGGCAGTGCAGCCCGAGATAAAGAGGTCAAAAGGCTGAGTGAGGAGATGGAGGACCTGAAGACTAAAATAGCAGATTTTGACAGGCTCTAGAGACAACTAGAGGCAGTGGAGGTGCTTTGAGCAGAGCAGAAGGGCTCCAGCTCCAGCTGAAAGGTCTGGAAAAGCAGTGGTACAGCAGGAGGAAGGTTTCCACGGGCAACTGGTTGAAGCGGCAGCGCTTGCCGTCCCAGGCCAGAGTGCTCAGAGATGCCCCAGCGGTGGGAGCTGGCCCGGCAGGAGCTCTCAGAGCAGAGCTGCGCACTCAGAAGCAGAAGGTGCCGGGCAGCTCTGCGACGGAGAGGAGGGGGTGGAGGTCATGGGGCAGAGGACCGGCTCCCTGCAGCAGATCCGCAAATCCGAGAGCTCAGAAAGGAGCTGGAAGCTCAGCTCAAGGACACTGTGGTGAGGCCCCCAGGGCCACAAGCTTTGTGAGCACAGCGAGGCTTCTCCATGCAACTAGAACGTGAGCTCGAGACCATCAAGGGGAAGAAGGGGCCAGGGACCAGGGCCCTCCTCAGAGCATTCGAAAGAGATTTCCACAATCGAGTCTGAGCTGGAGAAGGTCTTGTCTTACAAAGAGGAGCTGGCCAGATGCGAGGTCTCCCGTGTGCTGGGAAGAAGGAGGTGTGTGACTCCCAGAGCCACCGGCTAGCCCTGCAGGAGGAGATCTTAATGTTGAAAGACTAATTGGAAAAGTCAAAGCGAGACCGGCTCAGGGAGGGACAGGAGGCAGTGGGCACCGTCACAAGTACAAGTGAGTCAGAGCCGTGCTGCCCGAGGAGAACAAGAAGCTGGCTGCCGGGAAGGGGAGGCTTTGCTCCTTGTGGACAAACCCACAGCTCAAAATAGGCAACTGGAAGGCGAGCCGCAGGCCCTGGTGCCAGGAGTCCGGGCCCACTGGGACGCTCAGCTGGCAGGTCATCCAGTGAGTCATTGACAAGAAAAACGCCCGGGTCACCTTCAAGCTCTGCCTTCTAAGATGATGGAAGAGCTCGAGGCGTTCAGGAGCTCCGATCTGGGTCAAGAACACTGGATCCCCTCTGGAAAGTTCACCGAAGTCAGAAACTGGACATGTCTGCACTGGAGACTGAGATCCGGGCCAGCAGCTTGTTCACAGGAGCTGAGGAAGGTCAAGGGCTCAAACCTCTCCTTTGAAAGTAAACTAAAGGACTTGGAAGCCAAAAATAGAGAATTATTCAAAGAAGTGGAGATTTTGACTGAGAAGCTGGAAGAAAAGTTTAGAACAGATACCGGACTCAAACGTCCAGATTTTCAGGATTCTATTTTTGAGGATTCCAACACTGCACCCTTCACATGACCTGACCTTCAGACCCGCTCAGCCACAAAGCAAGAAGCTAGCTCCAAAACCAGAAGTTTCCCATCAATGACTGTGGCTGTGAGCACAGAGCCGCAAGTGGACATGGCTCCGCCGCAGGAGCTGCCCTCCAGCTGCTGCCCATCTTGCAGACCCTCCCTCTGGCTGGGCGGAAGCCCAAAACCCACCAGTTCAGCATCAAGTCCTTCCCCAGCCCCACTCAGTGCAGCCACTGCACCTCCCTGATGGGGAGCTCCTCTGCCAGGGCTACGCCTGCCAGGTGTGCGCGTTGGCTTGGCTCATCCCTCCCCAACGGGCCCAGCGCCCCTGGGCATGGACGGCAGAGGGGCAGAGGGACGGCCTACAAGGGCTACATGGGCATGAAGAAGGGGTGGCAGCGGCCTGCGCCCTGGTCTGCGACTGCAAGCTCTCCCTGTGCGACCACCCAAGGGGAAGTCCATGCCTGCGTGGCCGCCAGCCAGTTCCTGGACCTCAGAGGTGAAGGGTTCTCACGAGCTCAGTCCTGGCCTCTGACGTCAGTCACGCTTCGCGGCGGGGCATTCCGTGCATCTTCAGGGTGACAACCGCGTGCTGGATGCATGGGATGTGGTCGGCTTAGAAGAAGGGCTTTACGTAATCGAGGTGGCCGTGACGTGATCATCCGCGTCGCTGACTACAGGAAAGTCTCCCAGATGGAGCTCCGCCCAGGGAGAAGGTTGCCGGCTCCTGTGCCGCTGGAACCACCATGTCCACCTCTGCCCGTGGTCTGCCTTCAAGGCAAGAAAGCAACGTGGACGTCCAGCTTCCGGAAACGAAGAGCCACCAGCTCCTCGCCAGGGCGACGCTGAGGAGGAGCAGGGCCCTGCCTGCTCCTGCGGTTCTGAGGTCCAGCGGCCCGGCCTTTTGCACGGTGAGGCCACGGAGCTCGCACCCCTGGCAGCGCAGCGCATGGCTGTGCTCAGGGCCACCGTTCAGGGTTCTCTCTGTTGAGCTCCAGGGAGATGGGCAGGCCCTGCCCTGGTAGATCCCCAGGACCCCTCGCTTGCAACCTCATGACGCCCTTTGTGCTGTGGGGCTCAAGAGCGAGGAGCACCTGCTCCGCTTCAGCCACTGGGACTGTGCGTGGACCCGCAGGGCCAGAGGTCGGCACACAGGAGCTCACGTAGCCTGTGGTGCGTGTATGTTTTCTGTTGCCACAGAAATAAAACAAAATAGGTGAAGCCCTAGCTGGTTTCCTCGGTTGATAGAGCGTCGGCCTGCAGACTAAAGGGCCCCGGGTTCGATTCCGGTCAAGGGCACAAGCTGGGGTTGCGGGCTCCATCTCCAGTGGGGGATCCAATCAGTGGTTCTCTCTCATCATTGATGTTTCCATCTCTCTCTCCCTCTCCCTTCCTCTCTGAAATAATAAAAATATATTTTAAAAAATAAAATAAAATAAAAATAGGTGAAAAACTGCCATTCTCTAGAGCATTATCCATTGAGATTCTGCTTCACAGGTTTGATTGTTTTTACGTTAACATTACAATCCCCTTTTAACCTTTCTCATAAGCAGTACATGTCTAATGTACTGTTTAATCTATAAATAAGCACTTCTTTTCCTAAATGTATCGAACCACCCCCTATTAACCTTAAATGAATTTTTTAGGGGGCGGGTGGGAAGAGATCAGCCAAAGACCTTGTATGCATATATGCCTAACCCTTGGACCCAGACAATAATGTAGTGAAGGCGTGGGGGGGGGGGGTGCCTAGAAGGGGTCAATGGAGAAAATGGGGAACATCTGTAATACTTTTAAAATAAAGTTAAATTAAAACAACAACAACAACAAAACAAATTTTTCATATGTCTCGGCCTCAGAAACACTGTCACGACTAACTGCTTTTCACTTACCCAATTAACAGCAGTTTTCCTGCTGTGCTTATAGTGGTGTTTTGTGAGCACTTCACACCCTTAGCAGCATTAGTGCTCTGGGTGGCCTCTTTGTTTTAAAATTGTGCTGATCATAGATTTAGCTGCAATAGAAGCATCTCTCCTTTGTTTGTCAAGACCTTGCTCTCTGTGAACAACTTGGTCGAGGACTGAATTGTTGGAGATGGGAGACGTTGGAGAGACTGTACCTGGCCATGGAAAATTCTAGAAGTAAGGCGGTGACTTAAGCTCTCGATGCTGGTGTTGAGGTGGCTGACATTCAACAGAGCATCTATACATCCTGTTTGCCCGAGACGGTCCCGGGTTCATGGGCTTTCCTGCTCCCTTCGGTCCTGCGTCCCTGCAGTGACTCTGCTCACTCTCAGGGCATCCACATCCAGAGCTTAAGTCACGTGGTCACTTCATCAATCGTCTAAATGAGAGTTAGTGGCAACCGTTTGGGGCATAAAGCGAGTCCTAGACCTTCAGGTCCCAGCAGAGCACATTCCCCAGGAAGAGAGGTTCTCTGAGATGATTGGCAGAGAGAACTGATGGCACTGTCTCTCATCTCACCTCCCCGCCCTCTGCCCTTCACATCTTTAAAGCAAGTGCAGAGCCTACGCTCCACCTCCCTCGTCCTCTCTGGCCTGAAAGGTCACTGCATGAAATTCTGGGCTGTTTCTAACACGTCTGCATGGAGCTGAGCAGAAGTGGGAGCCTTTCTGCTTCCAGTGCAGGCCCCGCTCGGAAGCAGGCACATCCCGGTGGTTCCTGCGCACTGCCCCCATCCCCGTCACCCCCGACCAGTGCAGCCTGTAAGTTAGAGAGGGGAGAGGCCTGGAGAACAGGAGGCAGAGCTGCTGTCTACTCAGCAAGGCCACCCAGCCCTCCCACAGAGCCTTCCTCCAGGGACGCTGCCGCTGCCTGACTCGGACTCCATGTGCGCCCAAGTCCAGCAGCCCCTCAGGACCCCACACGCTCTCCAAGTGCCCAGGGGTGTGTCCCATATGGGGGCTAGCGGAGGGAGACGGGGAGGTGGCAGCCAGCACCTGACATGTCGGCAGCCTAGTTTAGACAGATCAGCACATACAGGAAGTGGGTGCAGCATGCCCTGTGGTTGGCGTGGAGCACTCTGATACACACGAGGCTTAGGGCAGACGGCCACAGCAGCACACCACAGGCTCAAACCACAGCCACCCTCTCAGCCCTGGAGGCCCAGCGTCCAGGACCACGGGCGGGCAGAGGACAGGTCTTGGGAGGGCTGTGCTGGGCAGTGGATGATCCCTTCTCACTGCGTCCACGTGTGGCCTTTTCTTGTTTATAAGCACATAGCACAAGAGAGAGCTCTCACGTGCCCCCCCTCATCCCAGGGCACCAATCCCATCATGAATCTCACCCCCCTGCCCTTATCTAAACCTGATTCCCTCCCCAAGGCCCCCCTCCTAGTGCATCTCATTGGTGTTGAGGGCTTCAGCCTAAGAATTGAGAGGGACACAAACATGCAGCCCATAATGAGTGCCTCTGTGAGGAGCCGGGTGACTAAAGGCAGGTCCTCGGACGTGCCCCACCCCGCAGGCCAGGCTCCGCTCTGAGCGCGGAGATACAGGTGCACCGGCCGAAGCCTCAGGTGCTCGTGGACTTTGCTGAAAGGCCAGTCCCCCAGGGTCACAGTGTGGACACCATCCCTGGTGGCCCTGCCACAGGGTTCCCTTTACTCTTTTTCGCCACCTCTGTTCCCAGCCCACCTGCCCGGTGCTAGCCAGGCCGGGGCCAGAAAGCTGTCCCGGCCAGTGGTGCTGGAAAGGGCTCTGGCTTCACTGCAACAGCTCTGATCTCAACTCTCAAACTTGTGAGCCCAAGGTCCATGTACAGAAGTCATGGCCCACTGGGTGGCAGGTAATGCCGCTTAGCACACGCCCATCACTCTGAGTCCCGTCCACACATCTGAAACCTTGTCCGTCATATCCCCTCTTGGAGGAAAGGTAAACTTCGAAGTGAGTGCAGGGGAGACTTACTAACAGCCACTGTGATGTTTACCCACTGAAAACCCAAGTTCCCGTCCCCCTGCTCCTTCATGTCAGCACTGTACATAGTGCAATGATGCAGCAGATCTACAACTTTGGGGACACATGGATGTGACCTTGGACAAGTTACATATCTGCTCTGCAACTTAGTTTCCTCATCTGTGCAATGAAAGCAGAGACCTTAGGAGTTTAATGAACTGCTACTCTATGCCAAGTGCTCAGCACAGAACACTCACAAAGCAGCTGGTACTCAACTGGCCAGTGTGGCTCAGTGGTTGAGCATTGGCCTATAAACCAGGGGATCACAGTTCAATTCCTGGTCAGGGCACATGCCCAGGTTGCAGGCTCAATTCCCAGTGGGAGGCAGCTCACCGATGATTCTCTCTCATCACTGATGTTTCTATCTCTCCCTCTCCCCTTCTTCTCTGTAATCAATAAAAATATATTTTAAAAAAAACAGTTGGGCCCTAACCGGTTTAGCTCAGTGGATAAAGCGTCGGCCTGTGGACTCAAGGGTCCCAGGTTTGATTTCGGTCAAGGGCATATACCTTGGTTGTGGGCACATCCCCAGTGAGGAGTGTGCAGGAGGTTTCTCTCATTGATGTTTCTAACTCTCTATCCCTCTCTCTTCCTCTCTGTGAAAAATCAATAAAATATATATTTTTTTAAAAAACAGTTGGTACTGACTGACAATGCTAAAGCTATTGTCATTGTTGTCAATAACCATCACTAGTGACATAACCCTGCAGATGTAATTTTAGAGACTTATCCTTACAATATCTTAGTATGAACAGCGTGGCGTAATTAATTGATATGTGTACAAGGTAACCATAATTTATCCCAGGGTGGAAGAAAAATTGAATCATTTCATCCTAAGTCCACACTCTGGCAATGAGCAAGGCCTTGCTTTCAGTGTTTTCATCTATAACTGCACTGGAGGGCTCATGCTTAGCCTACAGATGAGAGAGCACCACGTGTCAAATCATCAGTTAAGATGCACACAAGCCAGCACCCCTACCCAGTGTCAAGACCTACTCATCATGTCAAGGACACAAGTAACTGGGAGGCACAGGGAAAGCCAGGGGCGGGCTGGGCACCAGCCCGACTCCCGGTCCTCCTGCTGCCGTGGCTGCACCCAAGGTCGCCAGCATCACCTGCGTCCATCGCTCACACAAAAGGGAGAGGTTCAGGGTCAGAAGCATCGCTGTGTTTGTACTCCGCGTGTCACCTAGTCTACATGACACTTTCCAGGGGGTCAGGCCATTCACCCACAGTTCAGTGCCCTTCCATGAGCAGCCTTTTGTAGGCCAGCTGCATCCTGCTGACAGCACTCCTGTCAGCGGTCGTCGTGCTAGCATCGGTGGCGTGTCGGAAGGTCTCCAACTAGCATGGTACAGAGCTCTTACCTGCTGCCTTCCTTCCCCAGGCCCCTGGCACTCCTGTAAGAAAGGTTGCAGGCCTGCTATTAGCCATCTTTTCCTCAGTTTTAAAAACACATTTTTTTCTATGGCTGGTGCTCAGGAATGTGGCTGACTAAAAAGACTTGCAAAAGTGAGGCTTGGGAAATGGGTCCCCGGGTCCCAACTTAGCATGCAGTTCTGTTACCTGACCAGAAAGTGCTCCGATTCCACCATCAGCACTGTGCCTGCCCCTCCAAGTGGGCCTTTCAGGCAAGGTGCGTGTCTGAGTCTAAGAATGGGGTTTGGACTTGACCTGAGCTTAGAGAAAGAGGGTGAGAACTCTTCTTTGCTGTTTCTAATCCACTTTAAATAATGAAAGCAGTACCCATAGCAGAACCAGATTTGGGGCTTGTTTTCATCTTAATTCACCATCTGAGGGTGAAAGTGGAGGAAAGGGAGGTAATATTCCTTGAAATGTCCCAAACTCCCTAGAAATTCTCAAAGGACTAGTCAAGAGCAGTAGGCAGAAAAATGTGGAGACCCTGTCCTTGTGCTGATGTGCTACTCACGGACCAGCTGTGTTGTCTTGGCCTAACTCCTGTTCAGGTGGCTTCTGACAGTGAATTTCTCCTTGTTCTGTCAGCGTTGTATCGTCCTAGAGGGTAATATGACAAAAAAAGATAGGATGAGGCGGGGAGAGAGACAGCAACAATTTGCTCAACTGAAAAATTGAGTGATAAAAGGAGAAACCCGATGATGGCTCCATGCGTGTGGGAGAAGTGGGTCTGGATGGGAGATGCGTGTTCTTCCATGTCCCTCTCTTGTCTTTGCAGAAGTTGAAATAAGAGACGTGAGGAAATTCGAATAAGTAGAAGAAAAGAAACTATGACTCTAGGGTGATGTTGAATCAGTGTCCAAACCAGGGCTCTTCCGAGAGTGTTGAGGACTTTAGGAAAAATTACGTGAGCTGGAACTGTCCCGCGAGGGGCGAAGGCCGCCTGGTGCAGAGCTCCTCCCACTGCACACTGACCTGCGGAAGCTAGTCATGCACTTGATGGCTTCTCCCACAGGGGAGGCTAGCAAAGGCAACAACAGTTTGATCTCACAGCAATTCTTTTTAAAAAATAAAAACATTTAAGCAAATATAGAAATTAAAAATGTAACTCGCTAGTGTTATTTTTTTACTCAGGATTACTGTTTTAGTTTAATTGACAGTCTTGTTTTATCTTTTGTTCTTTATTAAGAACTTCATCCCACAAGAAAAATAAAATAGAGGTTTCCCCTTACCAATGGTATGAATATTTTAAATAGACAGACTAGAAATAGCTTTCAAGCTTCAATAAAAAGGCTGCTCAACTAACCAGACTTCCTTTTATATTATGGTCATTATTAAAAATTAATCTACTAATTTCAGCTTTTCAAGCAAACAATGAAAAATACTACCTTGCTTCTGGTAAATATAAGGACATTTGTGAGAGAAAGACTGAGCAGAGTGGAGCTGCTAAATCAAAGGGGTATGATGCAAATTCAAAGAAGAAGAAATGGTCAAATAAATTCCAATGCACTCAAATAAGAAAAAATAATGCAACTACTAAAAATAACCACCTAGAATCATATTGACATAAAAAGCTGTTTGTGACATATCATGTTTAAAGTTGGAATAGGAAAACTCATCAAGTACCTTTAAATCTATGAGTTCATAGAGACACTAAGAGAAAAAAAAGCATGTTTACTTTGGGGGATGATGAGTTAACAACCATTGTTTAGAAATCTGGGATGTAAAGGAGAAAATAAAGCGTTTATCTTGATCTCTCTGTATTAACTATGCCCATGGGCAACCCAAGAGTTGGTGAGGGGAAATTATCTTTACAAAAGTATTTTAGCTGACAAAAAAGATATGATAGGATTAGAGCATCACTATTTTATAAATGCTAATGAATTTATAGCTACACCAGTGGCCCAGTACATGAAATTCATGCACAGGGGCGGGAGGGAGGGGGTCCCTCAGCCCAGCCTGCACCCTTTCCAATCAGGGACCCCTTGAGGGATGCCCAACTGCTGGTTATGGCCTATCCTGCAGGGATCCAGCAGTCAGACATCCCTCTCACAATTTGGAATGACTGGCTCCTAACAATTTGCCTGCCTGCCTGCCTGATTGCCCCTAATCACTCCTCTGCCGGACCGATTGATGCCTAACTGCTCCCCTGCCAAATGGATAGACCCCAACTGCCCTTCTCTGCTGTCCTGATCACCCACAACTGCCTTCCCCTTCCAGCCTGATCGCCCACAACTATCCTCCCATGCCAATACCCACCTCCTCCGCCTGGACCCACCTCCTCCACAGAGGTTGTGGAGACGCCGGGACCGACCTCCTCCACGCCATGTGGAGCCATGGGACCCCCAGGCCTCACCATGCAGAGCTGCCGCTGGGCCCCGCCTTTACTGTGCACATGGCCATCTTGTGGTGGCCATCTGGTGGAGGCCATCTTGTGATGACATCGCACATGAGGGTCACCTAGGTTTTATTAGATTAGTTTTCTAGGGTTACCCTGACAAAGTACTACATTACAGGCATCTTAAACAAGAGAAATTTACTTCCTCATAGTTCTGGGGGCTAGGAGTCCAAGGTCATGGTGTCATCAGGGCTGGTATCTTCTGAGGCCTCTCTCCTCAGCGTATGGATGGCCACCTTCTCCCTGTCTTCACATGGTCTTTCTCCATGTGTGTCTATGTCCATATTGCCTTTTCTTATAAGGAAACCTAATGACCTCATTTCAAATTAACCACCTCTTTAACCACCCTATCTCCATAAATCGTCACTTTCTGGAGTCTATGGTTAGAACTTCAACATGCGAATTTTAGGAAGGACACAATTCAGCCTATAGCAACAGGGCTAGGAAACAGCCAGACACCATGCACCTTCTGAGAGACCTACACAATACCATGAAATAGACTCAGTCTGATCAAGCATAAAACCTAACTAGTAATTTAGATGAACATATAAATGACCCTGGGAAAGAAATCAGCAAAATTCAGAATGAGAAACGTTATAGAACAATCAAGCTATTTCAATAAATAAACTATAATAGAAAAATAGAGAAGGAAGCTGTGGATTGAAAAGATTTGAGGCATATCAACCAAAAGAAGCAGTCACAAGTACACCTTGATACTGATTCAAACCAACCATAAGACAATTAGAGAAATCATAACAGTGACTATTTGAAGACTTTAAGATATTGCTGTTAATTACTTAGGTGTGATAAGGGTATTATCATTTATTAAGGTTCTCTATGTTACAGAGATAAATACTGAAATATTTGCTTATTGAATATGATAGCTGGGATTTGTTTCAAAATAATCTGGGATGGGGATAAATTGAGGTACAGATGAAACAAGATTGGCCATAAATGGAGATTCAATATATTATTCAGCCCATTTTGAAAGTTTTTCATGTTATGGCAGAAATCAGGCTGGCAGAAAGCGACAACCCAAATGCACTCGGAGGTTCAGAAAAGAACTGTTTAATTGCCCCAATGCCTGCTCAGCGGAGTCCCCTCCAGAGGCCGAGCCCCAAACAAAGTGGGATTTGACACGTTATGTTTTCCCACATATGCCTCCCATCTGTGGCATATCATTCATTCTGGACAGTCTGTCTATGTTACATGTTAAGCTTCCGGGTATCCGTTGCAGTTTGAGGAGGAGGGCCGTAACCTGAGACAGCAGAAGCTTGACCGGCAGTGGACCCTGCTGGAGCAGAAGCAGACAAAGCAAGCGAGATTACAGAAGCTGAGGATGGTTATGGCGATGCAAGCAGGGAGGGGGTTTGCCATCTCATTCACAATAAGAGCCTTTTTAAAGCAAGGGCAGGGAGAGTGTTTAGAGCATATACCGTACAATCCCATTACAAAAAAAGTGGGGAGGACACACACATACATGTGAACGTGCATAGAAAGAAAATCAAAGGGAACACTCAAGACCTTTGGAGCTGTCCATGGGGCAGAATCAGGAGTCATTTCACTATTTCTACACTATTCTTTATTGTCAACAACTTTTAATGAGTACTTACTATTTTACCATCAGGAAAACAAGCTTTCATTTTTAACAAGTCTTGAGTAAATAAAAGGCCTGCTGCCCTCAATACCTATGATGGATGGGTGGGCAGTTCTAGAGTTATGCTGACAGGTAAAAGCTTATTGCTTCACTAATACTTCTTGTTACTGGAGTTTGAGGCAATTAAGGCACATTCCCCTGTGGAGTAACACAACATCTGAGATTGTGGCAAGCCAACGTGTGAATTGTGAAATGACATTTTTACAGGCATGTCATGAAGAGTATAATTGGACCCATTAAGTATGAAGCATGTGAAGTTCAAAGGGAACTGAATAAATGATGTCACTGAGCAAAGTGAAATGGAATATAATTAGTGCTCATTTCCCTTCTGAAAAGTCCATCCATGGACCCTGAGGAAAAAGATTAATTTGATTCCTGAGAAGGAATTTCTCTGCTGAGATGAACTCCACATGGCCAGTCAACTGAGAGCCCACATTTTATGAATAATACTAGTGGCCTGGTACACGAATTCATGCACATTGAAAGGAAATTAATTAGAAGAAATATTTTAATATTGTACTTGTGCTTTCTCAATAATAGAAGTGTCAACCAAATTCACAATTGGCAATGACAAATCAAAACACACATATGTCATTGGTGCCAGCAAGAGCTTTATATATGTCACGCATGCATGAATCAACTTAGCCTTTTATCCTATACTACAGAGTCAATGCACAAAATTTGTGCATGGGGGGGAGGTCCCTCAGCCTAGCCTGCACCCTCTCACAATGCAGAACCCCTCTGGAGATGTCCAATAGGGCCTAAATTGGCAGTTAGACACCCCTCTTGCAATCTGGGACAACTTTTTCCTAACCACCCGCCTGCTCGCTCCTTACCACTTGGCTTGCCACTCCTTACCACCCACCTGCTCACTCCTTACTGCTTGGCTTACCGCTCCTTAGCTCTGCTGCAGAGGCAGGAGAGGCTCTCGCCACAACCGCTGTGCTCACCAACCATGAGCCTGGCTTCTGGCTGAACAGCATTCCCGCTGTGGGAGTGCACTGACCACCGAGGGGCAGCCCCTGGTGGTCATCTGCCCTCTGGCAGTCAGTGTGCATCATAGTGACCTGTCATTCTGGTTGTTCCATTATAATGGTTGCTTAGGCTTTTGTATAGAGAAAATAAAAGATATGCTAAGTGTCTGATCATTCAACCAATCATTATGATGCACACTGACCACCAGGAGGCAGACGCTCTGACCAGTAGGTTAGCTTGATGCTGGGGTTTGGCAGATTGGGACTGGGTGAAATGGACCAGACACACTTGGGTGCCTTCTTGCAGTCCCTCCCTGGGCCTGATTGTGCACTGGTGGGATCTCTTGGTCTGGCCTGTACCCTGTCACAATCTGGGATCCCTTGGGGGATGTCAGAGAGCCAGTTTCAGCCCAATCCCCACAGGACAGGCCAAGAGACCCCACTAGTGCACAAATTTGTGCACCAAGCCTCTAGTATATATAAAATAAACTTGCTTAATTAGACCTGCTTCCTGATTTAGCTAAACTTTTTCCAGCCCAGTGAAATACCCCAACTTCTCTTTCAGGTAATTGTCAGCAACACAACAGTAAATATCAACACAAAGCAGATTATTATTGTAGATCATGCAAGGAGAACAAATAGTAAAATATTTAACTGCAGCAGTGTTTGACTATATTCTGTGCAGTGAGAAAATCTGAAGTCATTTTCAAGGTCCACTATTTCTTCTTCTCAGTCGGGTCAAGTTTCTAAGATTTCTAAATCTCCATTCTCCAGCTAATGAAAAGAAAATAGGATTGCACCAAGCTTCCTATCTACCTATTCCAGGACTTCTGTGAAGATCAAATGAGATGAGAAACGGGAAAATGCTGCACAGACGTCTGGTTAAAATATAAAATGTTTCCACCTGGCTATAAAGCAAGTTGTGTTCCTGGGCTGAAGAAACTGCAAGGAGGCTAGTTGCTAGGGAAAGGAAGCCAGGTATTGCTACATGATGTCATTACCTAGACAGATACTTAGTATATTAGCCTTTTATATATATACTAGGGGCCCGGTGCACAAAAATTTGTGCACTCGGGGTGGAGGGAGTCCCTCAGCCCGGCCTGTGCCCTCTCACAGTCTGGGACTCCTCAGTGGATGTCCTATGATGGCACCAGTCTGCCAGGCGCCTTCTGTGTGTGTGTGTGTGTGTGTGTGTGTGTGCGTGTCGCCACTGGGGACCTGCCCCCAGCCACATCAGAGGCTTGGAGCAGTCCTCCTGTGTGTGTCTACCTGCTGGGGGCCTGCCCCAGGCACACCATCAAGGCTTGGAGCAGGCACCCCCTCTAGGTTGATCTCTCAGACTCTTGCCCTCCCCTGCATGTTGTTCTCTTTTTTGAGCTGTGACCAGGGCTGGGTGCTGCCTGCCTCCCAAGCTTGCCTACTGCCCATCTTCCTCCAGCCACCAGAAAGCAGGGAAAA
>PVJC01036051.1:0-17920 GCA_004026665.1 Murina feae | reverse complement strand
CTACACATGTAACAAAGCCTCTCTCTGCCTCACCTCGCAGAGTCTATACTGCAACAATGTTATAGTTTTAGACTCAGGCTAGGTCTGCTGTTCCCTTCAGCTCCCGAGGATTCTATGATTGATACATTATTGAAACATGTTTCGGAGGCTGCTCGCTGAGGGCCGAAAACAGTTTCCCTCTCGCTCCTGCTGCAACAGATGCTGCCTAAACGTTTCCTCAGGTCCGTGAGTGGCGGCCGCCATGTTGGCTGGGCTAATTTGCATACAGCCGTTCTGATTGGCTGGTGGGCGTGGCTTACCCTGTCTCGGAGAAACGGTTAATTTTAATATTTTGCTTTTATTAGTTTAGATAGGAAATTATGCAAGTGTCTTTGCATGGGGAGAGAAATGATTCCTAGAGAACGGAAGTGGGAGGATCACATATAGGAAGGAAATAAAAAAAATTGGGGTGAATTGGGAATGCCTTTTTAAATATATTTTATTTCAGATAGCAAGGAAGACGGAGAGAGATAGAAATATCAGTGGTGAGAGAGAATCAGTGATTGGCCACCTCCTGCATACACCCTATTGGGGATTGAGCCTGCAACTGGGGCATGTGCCCTTGACTGGAATTGAACCTGGGACCCTAAAGTCTGAGGGCCATCACTCTATCCACTGAGCCAAACTAGCTAGGGCTGGTTAATCTATTTTTGTTTTGTTTTGTTAATCCTCACTTAGTGATATTTTTGTTTTATTGGTTGCTTTAGAGAGAGTGAAAGGAAGGGAAGGAGAGAGGCAGAGAGAGACACTTCAGTTGGTTGAACCCTACTCCCCACCCCCTATACATCCCCAAATGGGATCCAGTCTGCAACCCAGGTACCTGCCCTTGACTAAAAATTGAACTCGAGACCCTCAAGTACACAGGCTGATGCTCTAACCACCACCAGTCCTGCCCTAGATGGCACAGAGGCTCGTTAATCTTAATACAACTATATATATGACAGTATGTTAGACTGTTAGCAAATATGATTAAAAATTTGATCTACCACTGCCAAATAAGAAAGGTGAGCCCTGACTGGTTTGGCTTAGCGGATAGAGCGCCGGTCTGCAGACTCAAGGGTCCCAGGTTCGATTCCAGTCAAGGGCATGTACCTTGGTTGAGGACACAACCCCGGTGGGGAGTGTGCAAGAGGCAGCTGATCAATGTTTCTTTCTCATCGATGTTTCTAACTCTCTATCCTTCTCCCTTCCTCTCTGTAAAAAGTCAATAAAAAATTTAAAAAAAAAAGAAAGGTGATGTTACAATATAAATTTATTGTAATAGTGTCAACAATTAAAAGAGAAATAAAATAGTCCTGGCCAGCATAGTTCAGCGGTTAGAGCGTGGGCCTGTGCACTGAAAGGTCTCAGATTTGATTCACATTCAAGGGCACTCTACCTGGGTTACAGGTTTAGTCCCTGGCCTGGGTCAGGGCTTGTGCTGGAGGCAGTCAGACAGTGTGTGTCTCTCACATCAATGTTTGGGTCTCTCTTCCTCCCTTCCACTCTCTCTAAAAATAAATGGAAAAAATATCCTCATGCTCTATCTGGTTTGGCTCAGTGGATAGAGTGTCGGCCTGTGGGCTGAAGGGTCCTGGGTTTGATTCTGGTCAAGGGCACATACCTGGGTTGCAGGCTTGATCCCCAGTAGGGGCTGTACAGGAGGTGCCCCACTCAATGATTCTCTCTCATCATTGATGTTTCTCTCTCTCTCCCTCTCTCATCCTCTCTGGAAAAAAAAAAAAAGATAACTATCCACTACCGTATATCAGTGTTACAACTATATACTGAGAAAACAATGGAGAGAAATACTCTAAAATATTAACATTACTTGTCTATGGCTTAGGGGATTATGGAACATAAACCTTTGATATTCCAAAATATCTCATTCCCTTCTATGCTGAATAAATTAGTCAAATATATAGCATCAAATGGCTATTAGAAACATGTTTTTTACATTTTAATACCTGAAAATAAAAGAAATATGAGAATGATTAATTTTATTTTTTTTCTTTTGAAAGCACTCCATTCTATAAGGAATAGTCTAATAAAGGGATTTAAAGCAGGGGCATTCCAGTCATATTGTGACTCTCACTACAACATCTCTAGTGCCTGAGACATCTCTCATCCCTTGACCATGGTTTAAGCCTGGTCCCAGTTTATTTCTCACTACTGCTAAGAGATGTATCTATTTATTCCCCTGCCCATCCTGTGTCCTCTACAGATCACTTACTCTACTCTAGGTCCTCGACTGCCATAATTTCTTTAACCTCATGAAAACAACTACCCTATCACACTTAAATTTTTTATAATTTCTTTCTTACTTATATTTCCCTCTTTACTGCTCTGAGAGTTCATAGTCATCCTTATAATCACTACCCTGCAAACATCTTTAACTTTCTTGTCCTTTTCTCCCACTATCCTACTTGCCTTGCAAAAGCTCAGTCCTGGTTGAACCTTCTGTTCTGAATCTAAGCAGCAGGGCATTGCTGAAGAAAGCATATATCCAGGCAGGTTTTCCTTTAAATTGATGATATTAAACCACAAGGGCACTAGGCATTGCCTGGAAATCCTACTATATTTTTCTGGTGAGTTGACTTGGTAAAATGACTCCTTATTCCTCACCTTCCTCATTTTTAATTGATGATTTCATCTTCTATTACAATAAGTGAAGAGCAAAAGATGAAACTTCAGTGTCTTCCTACCACCAAAACTATAACGCCATTATGTACCCAAATTTTTATCTTATGGCTTAAAAAAAAAATCTGTACCTATTCCAGTCAAGGGCATGGACCTCAGTGTGCAGGAGGCAACCAATCAGTGTCTCGCACATTGATGTTTCTCTGTCTTTCCACCTCGCTTCCACTCTAAAATGAGTGGAAAAATATCCTTGAGGTAGGATTAAAATAAAAGATCCCTGTGAGAGGATTAAAAAACAAACAAATAAATAAATAAGTACTTTCATTAAAACTTAAAAAAAAATTATTGCTCAGATCTATGGATTGGTGCCAGTCCATGAAAATCTTATTTCTGGTTTCTCAAGAGATGAGTAAAGAATTGAGATGAAGTGTTTAGAAACTTTTACAGTATTTTGATAGAGTAATTTTATGTTTTTTAGAACTAGAAATATTTGGGCTTCTATTTTGGCCTCATGTATCGTTTAAATTTAATTTTTTAAGTTATTTTTACTAGTTTTTATTAATGTATTTATTTACTTATTAATGTTTATTAGTATTTTAATATCTCCCTATGATGAATTCGAAGTAGGAAGAACCAATCCTTTCCATAGATATTTTTAGAAGAATTGCTGAGTCATGGCATTTGAAAGAGATAAATGTATCACTCTTCATGGATAATGTTATTGAGAGGAAGAGTACACTGGAAACTGATACAGCTAATAAGAACTCAGTAAAGTAGTCACACATGGAGAATATTGTGGCTTTAGGTTTGGAATTTTTTTTCAGTTTTATTATAATTACTAGAGGCCTGGTGCATAAAAATTTGTGAACTCAGGGGCGAGCCTCAGCCCAGCCTGTGCCCTCTCGCAGTCTGGGACCCCTTTGGGAATGTCTACCTGCTGGTTTAGGCCTGCTTCCCAGGGGGATTGGGCCTAAGCTGGCAGTCAGACATTCCTCTGGCAGCCCGGGAGCCCTCGGGGTATATCCACTGGGCAGCGGGGAGCAGGCCTAAGCTGCAGTCGGACATCCTTAGAGCTGCTGAGGAGGTGGGAGAGGCTCCCACCACCACTGCTGTCCTGGCAGCCATCAGCCTGGCTTGTGGCTAAGCAGAGCTCCCACTGTGGGAGTGCACTGACCACCAGGGGGCAGCTCCTGCATTGAGAATCTGCCCCCTGGTGGTCAGTGTGTGTCATAGTGACCAGTCATTCCCAGTGGTTCTGCTGTTAGGGTCAATTTGCATATTTCCCTTTTATTATATAGGGTAGAGGCCTGGTGCATGGGTGGGGCCCAGCTGGTTTGCCCTGAATGGTGACCTGGATCAGGGTGGGGTTTCCGCTGGGGTTCCTGGCCAGCCTGGGTGAGGGGCTGAGGGCTGTTTGCAGGCTGGCCACAGCCTATTTCTTTTCACCAGGAAGGGGAAGTTTTCTGTCATTTCTTCAAGTAGGTTTTCAGTATCTTGCTCTCTTCTTCTTCTAGTACTCCCATTATTTGGATGTTGGTATGCTTGAAGTTGTCCCAGAGGCTCCTTACACTGTCTTCATATTTTTGGATTCTATTTTCTTTTTGCTCTTCTGGTGGGGTGTTTTTTTGCTTCCTCATATTTCAAATGATTCTCAGGATCCTCTAGTTTACTGTTGAATCCCTGTATATTATTCTTTATTTCAGTCAGTGTATGCTTAATTTATGACTGGTTCTTTTCCTTTTTTTTTTTTTTGGCATTCTCACTAAGGTCTTTGAAGGTCTAAGTTCTTTGGAGGTTTTTAGAAGATTCTTGAGTAACCTTATAATTGTGGTTTTGAACTCTATATCCAATAGTTTGCTTTCTTCCATTTCTTTCATTTGTGACATGTTTCTTTTTCTCTGCATTTTGGCTGCTTCCCTGTGGTTTGTTTCTATGTATTGGATAACTGCTAAGTCTCTTTGAGTTGATAGAGTGTCCTTGTGTAGTAGGTGTCCTATAGGACCCAGTGGCTCAGCCTCCCCAATCACCTGAAGTGGACATTCTTGGTGCATCCCTTTGTGGGCTTATGTACAGTCTTGTTGTAGTTGAGCCTTGATTGCTGTTGGTGTCACTCGGAGGAATAGACCTCCAGGCCAATTGTCTGTGGGAACCAGCTGTGACTACCGTGGGAGAGCTGCTGTGCAGGAGACACCCTTATGGAGCAGGACTAGCTTCAGTGGGGCTTTGGTGCTCACTGAGTCTGCCCCATGAGTGTGTCACTTGTGGATGTGAAGAGTTGTAATCTGGATAGTCTCACACTGAGCAGTGGGTACACTGGCTCTTGGGTCTCCAGGGAGTTGCAAAGTCAGCTACTACCCTGTGCCACCCAGCAAGAGCTACAGAGAGATCTGCAGATTCCTCCTCTTTTTATGGGGTTTGCGAGTGTCCATACAAGGCCCAGCTGTGAAGCAAGGCAGGCTGGTGCGGGCCTTGGGCCTTTTATTGATAGATTTGAGGCTCCCTGACCCAGATGCAGCTTGTTTGACAGGTTTTAGGTTGAGAAAGGACAGGCTCTTCATATGCAAAAGCCGCTGCTCACAGCTTGGGTGGGGTTGTAAATTGGGTGGAGTGGGGTCTCAGGGAATCACCAGGGCTGAGCAAACAGAAATGGCTGCCAGTCAGCCCTGCAACCAGGGAGGCCCCAGCACAGGAACAATGACTGCTGCAAGCACTTCCGTCTGGAATAAAGCTTCCCTTGAGTACCTGCCCAATGTCAGACAGTACAGTTTCTCCCCATATGTGTCTGGGTCCCCCCCAGAGCCTCGCCCGGCACTGGAGCTCAGAGGAAGTGGGAGCTCGTAAATTCAGTTCATGGTGCTGGCCTTTTAAGAGGAGCAGCTGGGTCTTCAGCAGCCTGTGTGTCACTCAGCCCTAATCTGCACTAGTTGTCAGCCCATAGTTCTTACTGCCTGTAGGGACTTCTTTCCCCAGCTCTGGAACCCTGGGCTGGAGGTCTGGTGTGGGGCTGGGACCCCCTCCCTCCTCTGGGCAGCCTCGGCAGAGGCGATATCCCTCCCAATTAAAAAGCAGCACACCTGGGTGCTTGACCAGCCTGTTCCCCACCTACAGCCCATTCGCACCTCCTACCTGTCTTAATGTGCTTTTTTCTTTACTTCTCTAGTTGTAATACTTCCACTCAGCCAGCTTTCCTGTGGTTCTGGATGATAGTTGTTCTGTATTTATTTGTAATTTTTATGTGGTTGTGGGAGGCAGCAAGTATAGGCATTTACCTATGCTGCCATCTTCGTTCCTTCTTGTTTTTTTAAAATATTTTTATTGATTTCAAAGAGGGAGAGAGAGATAAATGATGAGAGAAAATCATCAATCGACCGCCCCCCGCATACCTCCGACTGGGTATGGAGTCTTCAATCCGGGCATATGGCTTGACCAGTATTTGAACCCTGACCTTCTGATTCATAGGTCGATACTCAACTACTGAGGCACACTGGGCCAGGCCCAAATTTATTTTTTATTTTTTAAATATATTTTATTGATTTTTCACAGGGAGGAAGAGAGAGGGATAGAGAGCTAGAAACATTGATCAGCTGCCTCCTGCACACTTCCCACTGGGGATGTGCCTGCACCTAAGGTACATGCCCTTGACCAGAATCGAACATGCAGAATCGAACATGGGACCCATGAGTCCACAGGCCAATGCTTTATCCACTGAGCCAAACCGGTTAGGGCCCAAATTTACTCTTTTAATGATGAGAACTAACTGTTCAAGATTCATTGGCAGATTCAAATTAAGAGATAAGCAGTAGTGGGAAAGAGGCCTAAAATATAGCTAATTTTGGGAAAGAGAAAGAAAAGCTTTACTTTTTATAAACTTTGATGAGATTGTTATCAAATAGGAAGCTATGTGAGTGGACATTTTAATACAAATGTTAATAGGTATGCTAATTCAGTTAATAACTTACTATATTTTCCTTCAAAATTATTGTTTTAGAGAACAGAATCTTGGCATTTTCTTCCTCAAGAAATCGACTCTTCCCACACCTCGGATACATCTCAGACCAGGTTTAATGTGAGAGAGGAAGGGACAGATGCGGCAGACTTCCTCTCTGTGGAGGAAGGTGTTTTGACCCAATCAGAAAATCAAGTAAAGAAACACAACAGAGGTCTCTTTTGTTCTCCATTGCTAGGTAAGGCCTCTTTTTTTCCTTTAAACTAGTATTAATACCTCACATTTATAAGATATTTACTTTTGACGGATTGCAAGTCCTTCATTTAAATTCTTTTTTGAGTTGAGTTCTGTAAAGATATACTCAAAGGTATTAGGTTATTTTTGGTTTCCACAGCTTGTGTAGTTATGTTAAATGTGCAGCTGCCCCTCATTTTATCATACTTTATTGCTCACAGAAGGCAGAAAGTTGATAACTTGCTCTCTAGTAGGTACACACCTTCACAGTCCTGAATTTGTGGATGTTTTTCTTGGGGTAAACCATGTTATCCTTATTATCATTACTAGTGACCCAGTACACAAAATTTGTGCATGGGGAGGGGGTGTTCCTCAGCCCAGCCTGCACCGTCTCCAATCTGGGACCCCTCAAAAGATGTCCTACTGCCAGTTTACAGGGATCTGGGACTGCTGGCTCCTAACCACTCACCTGCCGGCCTGCCTATCTGATTGCCCCTAACCATTCTGCCTGCTGGCCTGCTCATTCTAAACTGCCCTCCCTGCTGTCTTGATCACCTCCAATTGACCCCCATTGATGGCCTGCTTGCCCCCAGTTGGCCCCACTGCTAGTCTGCTAACCCCCAATGGCCGTGCCTCCCCACCAGCCTGATCACCCATAACTACCCTCCCCTCGTGGCCTCTAACTGCCTCTACCTCAGCCCCACCACCATGGCTTTGTTCAGAAGAATGTCTGGAAGGTCTCCCAGTCTAATTAGCATATTACTCTTTTAATATTATAGATTATTTTTTATTTTTAATCCTCACCTGAGGGTATTTTTCAATTGATATTTAGTAAGAGTGGAAGAGAGAGGGAAAGACAGAGAGATACATCGATATGAGAGAGACACATCAGTAGGTTGCTTCCTGCACGAACCCCAACCAGATCCCAGGCTGGGGAGGAGTCTGCAACTGAGGTATATGCCCTTGACCAGAATTGACCCTGGTACCCTTTGGTTTGCAGGCCAACGCTCTTTCCACTGAGCCAAACTGGCTAAGGCCTGTGTTATCCTTTGACTACTTGGCAGTGGAGACCCATATTCCTTAAAATACAACCAAAAAAAAACAACACACACACACAAAACAAATGTTCCTGTTTACCTCATTAGATTCTTAGAATTGATTATGGTATATGTTGTTATTCTCAATTTTCAGAACCAAAAATTTGGATACAGAGGTTAAATGACTTGTTTGAGGTAGATCTTATTGCTTTGCTGTATATGGAACTGATTTATTAGCTCTTTACAAAAGGAATACTTTACCTCTCAAATCATCAAAGTAGGAGATAGAATAAATTGTACTTTTACTACTTTGGATGATTGCAGACATATAAAAATGCTAAACAAATATGGTAATTTAAGCTTTTTTCATGCCTAAGTCATAATTCGAACAAGTATTTCTTTGCTCTTCCTTTTCTCAGATTTTGTTTTTAAAAATTGAAAAAAAAAATACAGCCCCACAGTTTTAAGAATTCGCTTTTGTCATAGACATGGGTTCAACCGTGAAGTTGAGTTTTTTAAAGGAGCATGAATAGGAGTTAATTTAAGTTCTTTTCAAACATAAGCTAATGCTATCAAATCAAAATATTAGTGCCGCCCAAACTGGTTTGGCTCAGTGGATAGAACGTCGGCCTGCAAACAAGATCCCAGGTTCGATTCCGGTCAAGGGCATGTACCTTGGTTGAGGGCACATCCCCAGTAGGAAGTGTGCAGGAGGCAGCTGATGTTTCTCTCCCATCCATGTTTCTAATTCTCTATCCCTCTTCCTTCCTCTCTAAAAAAATCAATAAAATATATTTTAAAAATATATATTAGTGCCAGTGAATTCTGTTATGTGGATCATCAAAGTCAACTTTAATTTTAGTTCACATTTTAAGAAATATGTTGATAACGTTAGTGTTTCTTTGTGGGAGGACATGGCTATGACAGTAGATGAAAGAAGGCTTTGTTATGATCAGGTTTTCGAAAGGTTATCATGCTAAAGTGGAAGCAGCTTATTTTCATTCATTTATTTAACAAATATCTAAGTGTCTATTGCATGTTTTTGGTGCTAGGAATATATAGATGAAAGCTAACTCTTCTTTTGGGAAGACAATCCAGTAAACAAACTAACAGTATCATGTATGAGTATTTTAATGGAGTACAGCAGGAGCGTGCAAATTATGGACCACAGGTCAAGGCCTTATTTTTTATGAGCTAAGAATGGTCTTTGCATTTTTAAAAGGATTGTAAAAATAACAAAAGTATATGCAACAGAAACCATATATGAATAATAAAGTCTAAAATAAAAGTATTTGCTAATCCTAATCTGGAGGTTAAAATGAGAATATATAAGGTTGTTTTAAACTTGATATAAGAAAGAACGTTCAACTAAAACCCTTTAATAATAGAAAGGCTATCTGTATATATAAACGCTTAAGCGACTGTTATGCCTGGACGACCAGTCGACTGGATGACTGGCCTGTAGCTATGACACACACTGAGCACCAGGGGGCGCAGTGCAGAAGCTGCCCCCTGGTGGTTAGTGTGCTCCCACAGCTTACCTTCCCCAGCCAGCCAACTTCCCATGGTCCCTCCCTCCTGGACTGGGTAAGACAGCCCCTATTGGTCCCGGTCACCGGCCAGACTGAGGGATTCCACCCATGCACAAATTTGTGCACCGGGCCTCTAGTATAATAGTAAAAAAGGGCTTAGCTCTGGTCCATATATCTTAGTTAGTTGGGTGTCATCCCTTACACTGAAAGGTTGCTTGTTCCATTCCCATTTGTGGGCATGATGCCCATGTTGTGGGCTCAATCCCTGGTAAGGGACATTCAGGAGGCAGCCCATCAATGTTTCACTGTCACATGGAACCCTCTTTTCCCCTCTCTCCCCCTCTTTCCCTCTTCTCCTCTCTCTCTCCCCTCCTCTCTTCCCTCCTCTCTCTCTCCCCTCCCCCTCCCTCCTTCCCTCTTTCCCTCCTTCCCTCTTTCCCTCCTTCCTCCCTCTCTGTCGCTTTCTCCCTAAAAAAGATTAATAACAAAATGTTTTTTTAAAGAAATAAGCTTATGTCAAGCAAAATTCTTTAATAAAATAATTTCAGCATTGGGTAGGAAATTGTGTGTCTGGCTTCTAAAATTTTTGCTAACATTAAGTTGTATAGCTCTAGTTTCTCATTTACATTTTAAATTATGAGAGCAGATCTCTGGGTCTGATGACTGAGGAAATTTTATAATTGCTGTTTTGTTATGCATGAATACTATAGTCATTGTGGATTATATTTGCCTCACCAATGGCAAATGTCATATTGAAAACCAGTGCCAAGACAGATATATCAAAAAAGACTGGTCCAAGCTATTACAGTGTCCAAATGTGGGGAAATGTGGAGTCTTTGTTAAAAGACCTTAGGATTCTTAGAGGGTTGGAGGACTTAATGAAAGTTATGAAATTAGATTATGAAGAATTAAGACTGAGTCTCTAAGCAAAGGCCAAAGAGGAATCTTACCAGTTAGTCCTTGGTGATAAAGGTTTCTCATTTTTAATTAAATCATTCAGTAAATAAGTAATAATTCTGTTTTGAATGCCTACTAAGTGTAGCAGGTATTTTGCTAGGCACTGAAGATACCACTGTGAATATAGCAGACATGGAGTTTTCAATCTAGGTGGAAAGCAGACAGACTAAAGATTAAAACAAGAGTGTGGTAGTTATGATAGGGAAGGTGTACAGTATATATGATAGGGAAGGTGTACAGTAGGAATATATGCATATTGACAGAAAAATTTAGTTTTAGCAAAATATCACCCATCCAGTTAAATTAATATTAAATAGAATGCTGTACAGATCCTGTTGGTTGTACAGATTTGTTTCTATTAATGCTTAATTTTTTGTTTTGTAGTTGTGTAAATACTGTAAGAGAATACTGACTTCATATTTAGTATACATTCAAGGGCATTCTAATAATTACTTAGGTTGGCATTCAGGAATTCACAACAGTATTTTCCCCCTTAAATCAGTAATTCTCAAACTTTTTGGTCACAGGAGTATTTTACACACTTTAAAGTTACTGAAGGTTCTAAAGACCTTTTGTTTAATGTGGATTAATCAGTTGCCTCCCTTATGCACCCTGACCAAGGATTGAACCTGAAACCTAGGTATGTGCCCTGCGCTGGAATCGAACCTATAACCTTTTGGTGCATGAGATGACGCACCAATCAACTGAGTTACCCTGCCAGAGCCTTAATATTATTTTGAATATAATTTTGACCCTTGGCACCTCCTGAGATTGTCTTAGGGATGCCCAGGAGCCCATGGAAAACACTTTGATATACAATGGAAAGAAGCACTCAATGGTTAAGAGCACTTGTAAAAAAGTTAGTGCTTAAGCTCAGATCTCACTCTGCCACTTAGGCTTTTTGAATGTGGACAAATTACTTAGTATTTCTTAAGTTATGTAATCATGTTCCTTACCTATCTACACCTATAAAAGAGTAACATGCAAATTGGTGTCACTCAACTATGCCCACCAGCCAATCAGAGCTATATGCAAATTAACCCAACAAAGATGGCAGTTAATTTGCATACATAGGCGCAAACGAAGACTGAAGACAGTGTAGAAGGAAGCCAAGTGCTGCAGAAGGGAGTGAAGCAGCGAAGAAGGGAATGCAGCCGACACAGCAGAGATGGTGGAGAAGGGAGGAAGCAAGACAGCGGAGACGAGAGGGAGCGAAGTGGCAGAGAAAGGGGCACAGAGGAGGCAACGAGGCAACGAGGCAACGGAGACAGGATGGAGCAAAGCGGTGGAGAAGGGAGGGAGCCGAGGTGGCAGAGATGGGAGGAAGCGAGGCAGTGGAGACAGGAGGGAGCAAAACAGTGGAGAAGGTAGCAAAGCCCGCTGCTTCGCACCGGCTCAGGCAGCCCTATTCTTGCAGGAATCTTCCTGCAACAGGCCTTTAGTCTAATCTAATAAAAGGGTAATATGCAAATGGACTCTAATAGCAGAACCACTGGGAATGACTGGCCACTATGACACACACTGACCACCAGCGAACAGACTCTCAATGCAGTAGCTGGCCCTGATGGTCAATGCGCTCCCACAGTGGGGGCTCTGCTTAGCCACAAGCCAGGCTGCCAGCTGCCAGCACAGCGGTGGTGGTGGGAGCCTCTGACGCCTCCTCAGCAGTGCTAAGAATGTCTGACTGCAACTTAGGCCTGCTCTCCGCTGGCAAGTGGACATCCTCCGAGGGCTCCCGGGCTGCCAGAGGGATGTCTGACTGCCAGCTTACACCTGATCCCCCGGGGAGTGGGCCTAAGCCAGCAGGTAGACATCCCCCGAAGGGTCCCAGACTGCGAGAGGGCACAGGCCGGGCTAAGGGACCCCCCCAAATAAGATGGATATAACGCTATCCGTCCTTCAAGGTTGTCATGAGGATTAAGTGAAATATTGTATGTTTAGTTCCTGGACCTTGTCAGGTAGTTACTGCTGCTGTTATGTTGTTATAGTAAAGTTTGTAGAAATTTCCAGATAGCAGCATGTTTAGATTCTTTAAAGTATTATGTGAGTGCCAAACAGTTATTTTTAGCATTTCCAACATATTTCTATTTGGAACTTTGCAGTCATACAAGACAACTTTGCTTCTCCTGATTTGCCTTTGCTAACATGTTTGACACAAGACCAAGAGTTTGGGAGTGATTCCATATTTCACCAAAGTGAACTAGATTTTGCACCTCTGAGGTAGGATTTTTTTACTTTTTTATTTTCATGTAACCATTCTACTCTTGCTTTACTTGTTCTTAGTTGTTACTAATATTAATGACTTCAGCCTAAATTGAGACTTTGGGTAGGGGTTAGATAGTTTCAGCTCACACTCTGAAGGTAACATGTTCCTAAGTTAAGACATGATGCATTTCAGTTTGGCATAGTAACATGTAGGTGTAAAAATAAGCCAGTTTCCTGTAGTGTATTAAAAAATAATTTCTAATATATTCTAGCTTTTCAGGCATATTTTAATTTAGAAGGCACACTGGATTTTTCTTTTTATAAATCCCTTTTGCTTTCCATCACCCAACCCCATTTTGTAAAAAGCATTTTTTTCATGGTCACTAACTTGTTTGGCACTGTCATTTTGGTCAGCTAATATTGAATGAGCCTTGTTATCTTTCCTTACCTTATAACTGTGAATATGAAGTAGTAAGATTTTTTTCTAACATGTCCAAATTAATAATTATTCCAAATTAATATCCTTTAGAATAGTCATGATGGGAGACAAGTTTGGAATTATCCAAAACATTTGGAATTATCCAAAAATCTTTTTAGAACTAAAAAGAAAACCACCTTAAATTAAAAACTAGGTGTTTACTGATATGCCTTTCTGCTATATATTACTTTTAAATTACTTTTATTAAAGTGTTTTATACACAATAGTCAGCCAATGATTAGATTACTGTTGTATTTTTTGGAGGGCGGGGGAGTTGATAACTTCTAAAGTTGTTTTCAAGAGCATAATAAATGACTAGTAAAAGAACTAATGCACGTTAAACGAATTTTAAATTTTCATTTAAAGAAAATTTTTTTGCCAATATGAAATTAATCATATATTTGACAATATGTTTTAGAGAAGTCTGAGAAAATATCAGGGTCACAGATGGTAGTGCACTTTTCTTTTTATATAAAAATTTGCCTTGTTCCGTCATTAGTCATCTTAAAAATTTTTGAAATTATAACTTTGGTTTTCAACACATTGTGGAAATAATCTTGATGTCAGTGACATATCAATTTTGTATTTTTTCATGTTGGTATTTAAAAAAATAAATGTTTTAAATATGTAACCTTTATTTTAATTGTATATTTTCAGGGGAATTCCTGGTAAGTCTGAAGACATTGAAGGGTTTTCTCGACCGGCGGAAGTTAGTGAAGCTTTATTCCAGGCAACCTCAAAAGTAGCTTCAGACTTAGTTAACAGTCGCTTTAATATATCTCAGCACACACTTATAGGGAGTACAGATGTTGAGTCTCAGGGCTCTTTTTCACATCCTGAGCAAGAAACCAAAGAAGAGATTGTTTTAACCTCTCTTGTTGATGAAATGAAAACGCCCAAAGACTCTGATAGTTATGGTGCTCTTTGTTTATATATGTCATGGAAGATACAAGAAGTTACACAGAAGCCAGAAACCAATTTAGCTGATAAAGATCAATTTTCTTTTTCAACTTCATCTGATACAAGTGATGAATATGTAACTCCTAAAGAAAGTGACGGTTTTGATGCTTCTTGTTCAGACGTGCACTATTGGAAACGGGAAGCTTTACAGCAATCAGAAAAATATTTAACCAGTAAGGACCATGATTCCTGCTCAGATTCATCTGATACAATTGATAAAAATAAATGTCCTGAGGGGGGGGTGACAATTTTATTATTTTATAAATTTTATTAATTTTTTTACAGAGAGGAAGGGAGAGGTATAGAGAGCTAGAAACATCGATGAGAGAGAAACATCGATCAGCTGCCTCCTGCACACCTCCCACTGGGGATGTGCCCGCAACCAAGGTACATGCCCTTGACCAGAATCAAACCCAGGAACCTTCAGTCCACAGGCCGATGCTCTATCCACCAAGCCAAACCAGTTAGGGCGGGAGTGACAATTTTAATGCCCCCTTTTCATTTATGCATGGACCAAACAGGGAGCTTCACACTACCCAGAAACATGTACAGTCGATAAGAATCATGTTTCTTTTCCACTTGAAATTGCACCTCATTTTAATAATAAAACTAGAGGCCTGTGCACAAAATTTGTGCACTTTGGCGTGGGGGATTCCCTCAGCCTGGCCTGTGCCCTCTTCGCAGTCCAGGAGCCCACAGAGGATGTCTGATGATGGCATAGGCTCGCTCCCAATGGAACATTTATAGCAATGCAGTGGAGTCAGGAGAGGATCCTGCTATCACTGCTGTGCTTACCAGCCATGAGCCTGGCTTCTGGCTGATTGAGGCTGCCCCTGTGGGAGCACACTGACAACCAGGGGCAGCTCCTGTGTTGAACGTCTGCCCTCTGGTGGTCAGTGCATATCATAGAGACCACTTGTTCTGCTGTTTAGTCGATTTGCCTATTAGTCTTTTATTACATAGGATGTCTTATTATTTCTTGGATTGCTTGTTAGAAAAGAGTGGGAAAAGGGTTCCCTTGATGTCTGGTAGTCATTTTTAGAATGTGTATTTAAGGGCTGAGAGTGAGATGAAACAAAAGATGGTTTCTTTGGAGTGTAATGAAAGAAATTAATTGGGAAAAGAATTATCTCAATGTTTTGAACTAAAGGAGAATAGCAGTACTTTATTACTTTCAGAGGTATGTCCCAGATCTTCAGAAATAGACTATATTGAGAATGTTATAGTTCCTGATAATTCCTTAAAAGTTTCAGAAACACATACTCCAGGGGACATGATATCTCTATGTAGAGACTTCTGGTGGTCCTCTTCAGACTATTACATCCAGCTTGGATGAGATAACAGAACAACTGTATTTTCAAGAGGAAAGAAACCAAAAGGCAGTGCTGCTTTTGGAGGGAAAAATGTTGATGCTACTGCAAATGTAGCCTTTGAGGCAGTTATTGCCTCTAGTGAGATTTCCAAGGAAGAGAGTACAATAAATGAAATCCAAACTGACATCAATAAATCTGTGACAAATGATAGCCAAGAAAGTGAACCAAAACATTCAAATATTTTCCTATTAAATTACGAAGATGAAAATTGTTTCGTTGATAAACTTAGTCATCCATGCTATCAATCTAATCCCAGGGTGTTTGAACCAGAAGTTTCAAAGCCATTGTTGCATAAAAATGATGATGATGTTAGCTCCTTATACTGGTTTCCTAATATAAAATCATTCCCCAGTGCTTCTCAGGAAATGTTCATTAAGCCACTTTCTTTTATTCCAGAGCTTAAGTCATATGTGTCTTTAAGTGAAAAATCTCAGCTAGATTGTTGGTCTTTGCAAAACACAGTCAGCTTTATTTCAGTGTAATGTAGATAATGAACCATTTCTTCCCATTTGGGAAGATAAAGTATTTTTCTGCTCTTGACCTTGCAGAGAAGACAGGATCTTCAAACATTATTTTCCCACTGGAAGTATCTACTTCAGATTCTTTGTTTTCTCAAGATTTAAAGCAGGAAACCTTTGAAGAAGTTGCAGATTCCTCAAACTATATTTTGGGTAAGAATGTAATTTCTAGTCATGTCATTGAAGGGGTCCATCTGCAGATATAGGAAGTAGCTTTTCAGCAAACTTGGTGACATATGATGCAAAGTAACTAGATACTTTACCAATGATCAGTGCTGCATCATTAATTATCGTTGGTCAGGAGACATTGCTGAAAGCTGATGTAGGCTTAGGTGAGACATTGCAGAAAGTGGATATAGGCCTATGTGAAATTCCTTGGCCTCTGGGTGCCAAATCTAGTTTTACGATACATACAATTATGCAAAATGACTCCTGTTTTGTAGAGGGCCTGCAGGGGAAGGCTGAATCTGACATCTATTCTCTGGGTGATGATATTGAATGCTGTAGCCTAGATGAAAGTGCTGTTGTATGCAGTGAAAGATCTGCTGAACTACAAAGAGAGGTGAGACACAATAAAATGATAGTTGAGGAAAACATGGTCTTTTCTAGTTTTGTTTCAGGAAATGATATTGTTACTTGTTTTTATTTTACTTGTTACTATTTCCCAGATATGTGACCAAGGTGACTTTACTGAGAAGTGCATTGAGCTAGCAGGTTTAGAAAATATGCTTGATGATCTAGAAATTTGTGATGTCTCCCTACCTTGGCAATCTGCTTTACAACTACCACCGGAGGAAGAGCCTGTAAGTTTTTCTATTTGACATTTCTTATGGGGAAGGAAAAGAAATATTTCAGTTGAAAAATAGGGGTGAAAGTGCCCATTTACGTCCTCTTATACAGAAGGTTGGTGATCGCTGGTTTAAGGAAACCTTTGGAGCAGTGTTTGCCAATCAGTGATCTGCGGACTACTCGTGGTCCATGAGTTTCTAAAGGTTGGCGACTGCTGCTCTAATACCAACTTGTGACTTATAATCTGGTCTTCATCTGATATGCAGGAATATACTTAATTAATTTGTTAGAGATTGGCCTAAAAGAAACGGTGGTACCGTATTTTCTGGCATATAAGACGACTGGGCATATAAGACAACCCCCAACTTTTGATAAGATTTTCCTGGGTTAAAAAATCATCTTATACACTGAAAAATACGGTATTTTGTAGCCTGTAAGACTTAGTGTGTTCTGTGGTGTCTTGGAAAAAGGCATCCTTTGGTGCCTCCAGGCCTTTATCCCAGGCATCTAAACTTTTCCAAGTTGTGCCAGCGAGAACCTTTGGGACAGTGTTAAAAATCGAGACATTGATTTGGGCTTTTTCCCTTTCTGGCCTTCAATGTACAAACCTTGGAATAGAGCCTGGAAATATTCAAATATTTCTTTTTATTTATTTACTAGAGGCCTGGTGCACAAAACTTTGTGCACTCGGAAGGGGGGCGGTCCCTCAGCCTGGCCTGTGCCCTCTCGTAGTCTGGGACCCCTCGGGGGATGTCCACCTGCTGGCGTGCTTGGCCAGCCTGGGTGAGGGGCTGATGGCTGTTTGCAGGCTGGCCACATCCCCTTCAGGGGGTCCCTGCTGGGGTACCTGGCCAGCCTGGGTGAGTGGCTGATGGCTGTTTGCAGCAAGGCTGGCTGGAATTTATTTAACTTCTAAAGTTGAAACTTTGTTGCTTTAACCCAGGCGTCCTCAAACTATGGCCCGCGGGCCACATGCGGGTTTTTTTGCCGCCTTGTTTTTTTTACTTCAAAATAAGAATGTGCAGTATCATAGGAATTTGTTCATAGTTTTTTTTTTTTAACTGTAGTCTGGCCTTCCAACGGTCTGAGGGACAGTGAACTGACCCCTGTTTAAAATGTTTGAGGACTCCTGCTTTAACCAGAGCTCAGGTCGGGTTACCCCTGACAATCCAGGCTCCCAGTGCTTCCTTGAGCCCAATGCTGGAAGCAGGTCTCTGGGGTTTATTTATCTTA
>PVJC01036050.1:0-17917 GCA_004026665.1 Murina feae | reverse complement strand
GGCCACGCCTTCATGGTGCCCCCCAACCAAGCCCTTTAAATTCTCAGTTTCCATCCAGTGATTGGTTCCATATTTACCATAGCAGGCCCTGAACTAAATGCAGGGAACGCAGAAATGCACAAAATAGATGTCGGGAAAAGCAGACAGAATAGGGGGCAGAATTAGACATATTCACAGGATCTATAAAATTTGCCAGTGGGTGATGATGGGGAGGGAAGAGTCTCGATTCTGGCCCCCTTTTTTGCCTTTCATTCAGGAGATGGAATCCAAAAAGATTGGTTTCGGGATGAGAAAGATAGGAGCCAATTCAAATTCTGTTGGGAAGTGAGGAGGTTATAGGGAGGGAAAAGGTTACAGATCTAGGTGAGAAGGGGCCAATCCAGAGAGTCCTGGGATGTGATGGCTGTAGGGAGAGATTTCAAGGGTGGTCTCTGAGCAATTGAGCCTGCCTCCCACCAGTACCTACAGGAAACTGGCAGAGAACTCCACAAGCTTTGCTTCCTGGGTGGCCTTCTCTATCCCCTGGGGGGTTTCCTACCATACTCTGTTTGGCACTGCTCTTTGAAGTACCGTGGACTGCCTGCCTCCCTAGAGCTCACTCAGCTGAGTTAAGGAGGCAGCACATCAATGCCTATGATTCGTTTAAGAGATACCTTTACTATGTCTCAGGCATTGTGCCTAAAGGCAGCAGGGTTATAGTAAGCGGGACAAAGTCTTGTGTGACTTTTAGAAAGACAAAAAACTAGAAAATAAATTCTTGCAGGAAGTGCTGAATACTATGAAGGAAATAAAATAGGGTGATGTGATCAGTGGATTTAGTCTGAAGGGTTGGGGAGACATCCCTGGGAAGAGACAGCTTGGAAGATGGACAGCACAGCAGAGTTTGGCTATAGAGGTGAGTGCATCCTGCTCGTTCCCTTCTGGTCTCTTCCCTGACCTCCCCATTCAGGCCCTGGTGGCTGCAAGTCAGGGTTCATGGCACATCTTCTCTCCAGGGTGGTCCCAGCTTCCCCTCCCCAGGCCTGGCCCTGGCACTCACTGTCTTTCCCAGTCCCTGTTGTTGCTGTCCCCCCTGCACCCTCCACCGCCTTTGCATCAAGGCGTGCTCATACCCATGCCAGGCTTGTGACTGGGTGTGCCACCCCTCGAGACTCGGGGCTTGTGTCTGTTCTCTGAGCCTCACACTGCTCACCTGGAATTGGGGACAATATGATCTGAGGCCTGAAATAACTCATGAATAGGATGCAAGTCTTCCAACAGTGCTAGCTCCAGAAATGGAATCTCTTCCCTCAACAGCTATGAGAATGATCAGCATAACCCTTTAGTTGGAAATGTGTAGCTGTTTACAAGGTGCCTTTACAGGTGTCCATCCCTCACGTTTCTAGTGGCAGATGGTCTCAATACATTGGGTTGAGAGTCAACTCTGCAGCCAGCCCCTGGGCGATTGTGGGCAAGTCCCTTCCCTCTCAGGCCTAACGTCATCCTGCACAATGAGCTATCTGAGGGCCCTTCTAGAATTGATACTTGGGATGCTGAGGCCAGTCATGTGGGGAGAGCCCAGGAGCAACCTCAGTTGAAGAGGGAGGAGGCACAGGGATTTTTTCTGTTTTGCCAAATTCTGGCATTGCCCCAGTGCTGGCTGGGCTCTCAGTGGGAGAGCTGAGCCTGGCCTCTACGAGGTGGGACCCATCTTGGTTTCTTGTTGCCCTGTTAGTGAGCGCTGGGGGCAGTGTGCTGTGCAGCGGAAGCTTCCTGCGCTGGCATGACCTGAAGGAGCAGAGGAGGAGGATGGTCTCTCTGTCTCTGTGTTATGTGTGTCCTCATGAAGGACAGCGAAGGCTCCCAGCCACAGGTGAGCAGCCATGTCAGTGTCTGGGTGTACGTGCTCCTCCCACACCCATGGTTCTTTCTCAGACTCAGGCAGGTGTACACCCACTGCTGTGTTGACCCACATACGCCAGATGTTCACTGAGTGTCCACTGTGTGCTGGGTGCTGCCCTTGGCCCTTGGCCCTGGGGATATGGGAGTGGACAAAATTCCCACCTTCATGGACCTTGGAAGCCCACAGTCATAATAACCGCCTACACTCAGCACTTACTCGGTGCCAGTCACCGCTCTGGTCACCTATGCATCTGTCTGCTAACAAAGCCACTCTTTCAACAGCTACTGTTATCCCACTCTGCAGATGAGGGAGCTTGCACAGCAGGTAGGCCTGGCATTCTGGGGCACCTTTCCTCACCAACAGTCTCTCCTCCAGGAGCATGCAGCGTGCTCCAGGGGCACCTTCACTGCAGAAACACCTCTGTGCACCCTCAGACCCTGTCTCATCACATAGCTTTCCCACCCCTTGCTCCTGTGCCCTGCCTTGCTCATGGGGCTTCTCTTCTGAGTCAGCCCCGGCTCCTGTCACTCTGATTCATCCTCCTTGGGGCCTGGCGCTTCCCTCCACCAGGCCGGGAACCTAGGGGTAGGACCTGGATTTGCTGCCCAGCAGAAGGCCTGGAGCAGGGAAGGTGGGTCTGTGCATGTAGTGAGGAAGTATTGGATGAAATGACCAAGGCTCAGCCTCTTGTCCACTGGTACCTAGAGCTCTTCTAGAGAGCTCAGGTTTTCCTGCATTGGGAGGCAGGTCACTGGGGTGGGGTGCGGCTCGGAGCCAGGAAGGAACCAGGGAGGAGACCACATGCGAGATGGGCTCTGTGACGAGTGGACTCAGGTGAGGGACTCCAGCAGTATGGGGCAGCGGGTGACTGTCAGAGACGAAGATTGAGGCCTGAGGAGGAGACCCCTTTGAATGTGACAGGGCTAGAGAGGGTCAGTTTGGGCTGGGGTGTCTAATGCACACCCAGGGCACAGGAGGGGCAGAGACAGCTCCGGGGGTTTAGTTCCTGCTGTGGGGTGTGTGTGTGTGTGTGTGTGTGTGTGTGTTGGTGGTGGTGGTGGTGGTGGGGGTAGGAAGCAACCTGGGACAGTTGGATGAGGGTGGCATCAGATTTACCTGGAACTGAGTTTTGGTTCTGCAAGTCATATTGTTTTTACCGTTTTCTAATTCAAACAATGGGACAAATGATACCTGTGTTATGAGGATAAAAAATAGTAAGTAAACATCCTGGCACAGAGTATGTGTGCTTAATACATAGCAGTTGTGATTTAGTTGTGTGTGTGTCTGTGTCTGTGTGTGTGTAGGATTTCGGGGCCCTGTAAGGGCTTTTGAATTAATTGCCAGTGTGGCCATCCTATGATTTAGGGGCACTGCCCACCTATAACTTAAGACCCACAGTTGCCTCCTATGAGCTGGGCACAGATAATAGTCCTTCCTACATCTGACACACAGATACGGGTACCCAGAGAGATGACCTTACCCAGGGTCCACTGCTAGAAGTGGAGGCCCAGGTTATTAAATCTGTAATAGGTTAGACCCTGTGCTGGGCATCCTAGTAATATCTTTCATTTCTGTCTTTTTGTTTGGATTGGTACTACTACCTCTATCCCTGCTGTACCTTCATTCGTCCTGACTCCTACCCCCTGTCCTCAACAGCCCCACTGTGTAGGGTGTTATGCTGATAATACATGTGGTGTGTTTCCATGCATGTGTGTCCACCTGGCTCTCAACACACTCTGGTTTTTGCTGGTCTCACCTGGCTCAGTTGGGGCCCATCCATGTCACTGTGAGCGTTTCCAGATAAACTTCTACCCTGGAGTATCTCACTGTGTGTCCTCTACCTTTCAAGCACCCACTCCCCAGTGGTGGACATCAGGTGCCATCTTCCCTCATATTTCACCATCCACTCCCCAGTAATGCATCCCCTCAGGTCCCGTCTTCCCTTTATTCCCAAGGAGGCTTCAGGGATGACTGGCCGTGGAGCTGGGGTGAGGGGACTAGTGTGCACAGGGACTCGCCCAGGATGATCACCAATTTGTCCCTTTGCATGGCGCCCACCCTGTTTTGTGCACTTTGCCTCAGTATCTGTTTAGTCCCTATAGCAGACCTGGGAAGTCCTCATTTAGAGTGAGGACTGGGAGCTCGAGTGGAGAAATGACTCTTTGGGGGCCATACAACCATCAGGCAAGTCTGAGGCAGGATCTGGTAGCGAGGACCTGCAGAACCAGTTATGTCGTCTAGCTCTCACAGCGCTGGGGGCAGCACTCAGCCTGGTCCAAACTGGGAGCCCTCCACCAAAGCTCCAACCTGCTCTGAGGCATCGGCGTCCCCAGAGAGCAGCTCTGCCTGCTGTTGGAAAGGAGATAAGGGAGGTGCAGGGCCTCCTGACGCAGAGAGGGTCTCTTGAGAGAAAGTCCGGGGAGGGGGGATAACTCTGGTCTAGCAGCCCTCTACACACATAATCTCTGCAAAAACAGCTTCTCCTGAGCTCCAGGCTCTCCAATCACTTGACTCTGGGGGGAATGAAATCCCTTTGCTTGATTTACATTCTTTGTGTGTGTTACCTTTCACTTAGTCAAGTGAACTAGTTTTCCACTTACGGTAGTGATAAAGTTTCATTTAAAACTAAGTGAGACCATGAGACTGACCTGATAAGGGAGGAGGTGGTAGAGCAGAGAGTTCAGCTTCCCTGGCTCTGGGCAAGCTTCCTGCAATGGATGGCTAGCTTTGCTACTTTCTAGCTGTTTGACCATGGACAAGGTACTGAACTGCCCTATGCCTCAATATTCCCATCCATAAAATGGGGGTACTATCAATTTCTAACTGAGAGAGTCGTCGTTGGTGTGAGCCTCAAATGAGGTGACAGGGGCCAGTAAACACTAGGTAGGGGTCTGCTGTTATGGGAGCATATGGCACAGAATGTGAAGGTGGAACTGGCAAAACACATATCTAATTCAGGTCCCATTTTAGAGGGAAAACTGAGTGTTGCTTTAAGTCACACTCCACTGGACCCAGTGGAATACAAGGCAGTTAAGAGGTGGCTCTTTGGGAGGCCGGTCTTCGGGATGGCTCTGGAATCAGCAGGGTGTCTGAGCCCCTGGGCCTCACCCATAGAACGGGATGATCGCAGAGAAGGGGGCAAAGACTCTCGTTGACAGACTCTACTCGGCTCCTCTGAACTCTCTTCTCTACTAGGCCCTGGCTTTTGGGCTTCTGTATTCATTGCTACATTGTCCACTTTCAGCAAGTATCCTGGTAAGTCCATTTAGCCAGAATCTCTTACACGTTATATCTGATCAGGTTCCTTACCCACCACCATCTACCAAGTGATGTCTGATCACCTGGCGCACCTTCAACACGAATCCTGTCAGGCTGATTCAGCCAGAACCCCCCTTACCCCTGAGATTTCCTCTTCGTCACTTTCCATCCCTGACCCCACCCTGCTCTGTGGTTATAAATTCCCTCTTCCTTGTATTCAGGGTGAGCTCCATCACTCTTCCCCACAATAAGACCCTCTTGGCCCTGGCCAGTGTGGCTCAGTTGGTTGGGCATCAGTCTGTGCACCAAACGGTTGAGGGTTTGATTTCTGGTCAGGGCGCATGCCTGGGTTGTGGGCTTGATCTCCGGTAGGCAGCATGCAGGAGGCAGCAGATGGATATTTCACTCTCACATCGCTGTTTCCCTCTCTCCATCTCCCTTCTTCTCTCTCTAAAAAAGACCCTGTTGTAATGGTCCCCCTTGAAGAAAGCATTCTTACTCTCTCTAACAAATACCATGAATCATTTTTTATTTAGTAGGAGTCATGGAAGACCCTGCATGTGGAACACGATGGAGGCAATCAATAAATGCTGCTGTCCCCCCTCATTCCACAGGCCAGCCACTGGGCATCAAGTCTGGTTTCTTCCAGTTCTTCCATGGACATGTTCTATGGCCCTAAGTTTCTGCTCCGTTTTCAGGGCCTTGGTTTCCCCTTCACCAAGGGGATCTGGGCCCTGGCCCCTGAGTGATGAGAGAGGTCCAGTATGAGCTGTGCCCACCTCACCTTGCTACCTCGTTCCAAAGACCTGAGGTCAGTGGTGACTCTGTGCCCATCACCACCAGAGGGCGACCCCTGCGCAGGAAATTCGCTCCTTTCTCCAAGGGTTGGCTGGGCAGTACCCAGAGCACAGAGGCTGGGCATTCCCTGCTGGCTGTGGTCACTTTTTCCAGTCGATGGCTGGTGCTCTGGCATGGAGAATCTCTGTTGATGGTGGTGGCCAAATTTTACTTTGAAAGAATGAAGAAGTGTGGTGTCTGCATGAAGGGCATGGTAGGTAGCGTGGGTGCTGGAGCCAGTCAGCCCGGGTTTCGATTGCGGCTCCCACACTCATCGGCTGTGTGTAGCCATGCTTGCCTCGGTTTCCTTATCTGTTACAAAGGCTTATCACTGGAATTGCCACATGGCGTTCATGTGAAGACCAAACAAATGGCTGCTGGTGGAGCCTTTAAGCAAGTGGGTACCAGGTCAGTGTCAGCAATTATTATGGTGTTCCTGGTCCAAGCCAGGCCCCGTGGTGTAACTTGACATCCTCATACCATTGGTTCCTCACAATTACCTCGCGGGTGGAGGTACCTAAGGAAACTGGAGTTTAGAGAAAGACAGCTAATGGTCCCACTGAGGTGAGTAAAGATGCCTGCAGTGTTTGAATACAGTGATCCATCGGTTAGCTCCCAGTCAGGGGCAAGTCATACCACATTGCTCAGAACCTGAAGGCTGCCTGAAGTGGTTGTTTGTCTTGCCAGGATAGACAAGGGCCTCCTGGGCCTCTGAGAGGTAGCTCTGACGCAGGTCCTATGGGGACCAGGGACATCCTCAGGCTGCAGCCCCTGCCCTGGAACCACCCTGAGGAATCCCACTAGATTCCATGGTCCTGGACATGTGCCAGGCCCATTTACCCCTCATCTTGACGCTTGGGTTGTGCCTGCTACCTTAACCCCCTTTCCTACTCAAATCCTCTGTATCCTTCTAAGTCCAGTTGAAGTATGTCCCTCCATAAACTTCGTGAAACCTTCCCCACTGACCCCAATAGCCACTGATTTCCTTGGTTTGCGAGGAAGCTTCCCTTCTTGTCTGCCTAGAAAAAATCCTACTCATTCTCCAAAACCCAGCCCTCAGCATCACCCCTGAGAAGGCTTACTGCCACTCTCCTCCCCTCTCCTAGAGGCAGACAGTTACTACTTTGTTGGGCTTTCTGGGCATTCAAGTTACCATGTCATAACAGTGTCACTGCATTGGTTTACATTCGGATCATGTGTTGTAAATACAGTAAAAGTAATACATGCTAATGATAAATATTCAAGCAGATCAGAAGAGTATGAAGAGAAGAGTAGATGTCCCTTCCCCTTTCTTCCGTACCTCAGTTACTAGCCTCCCTCTCCCAGAGGAAAACTTGTTAGCAATGCCTTGTGAAAACCCGGGAACCTCTCCATGCCTATACGAGAGGTCACACTGTTTTGTTATGCTGCCACGATCTGTCTCTGCACTGCTCCAAGCCTAGTCTCCCTGAGGCCCAGATCTGACTGAGTCTGACTTAGGTGGGTGCCCTGCACCAGTTCTGGGCTGGTCCCAGAAAAGACGCTCGGAAGACGTTGCCAAGCTGGTTCTGCACCTTCACAACACTGGCTGCATGTGACGTGGGACCCAGTGAGGCCTGGCTGCTGACTGCAGGTTGCACCACCGGGCCAGCGGGTGGATTTTTCTCTTCCTTCAGAATGTTATTATCGTTATGAAAAGTTGAATTCATGTTCAACATTTAAAAGTCAGGAGAAATCCCCTAACATTTTGAATTTTCTTCACCTCTTGAAAGAATTCAGATGATCGGGCCACTTGGGGCCTGTGCTCTGCCCAGTTCAAACAGCATCCTGTGCTCCCACTGCCACTACCGCTCTGGTCCTTGTTGTGGGAGCAGGCCCCCAACAGGACCTCGGGCCCTGCATGTGTGGCTGCACCTGGCCACTGACTGAGGAAGACGGGCTTGTAGGGAAATCATCAGGGACAGGGGTCTGTACCAGCTGCGTGCCGAGTAGGGGTGGAGGAATGATTGAGAAGGAACCAGGTGTCATCTGCAGACTCCGGGGATAGCACTGGACTTACACTCTAGATTCTCACGGTTCTGTGGGTGGAAACCTCGGCTGCACAGAGATGGTGTGACCCAGGGTAGTGCCTGCACCTGCTGTGGGTGCCAGTGACCCTGGCCAATAGGTGCACACACATGGGGCAGCTGTTTGAGGGTGACAGATGGGACTTGGACTGAGATGCCCTGGCTTGGAACACATGAGCCAGGGGCAGGTGGACAGCGTGTGGGGGCGTGGCTGGCTCATGGCACTGAGGATGTCAGTAAGCAGTATGGCCCAGGTTGCTTGCTGCAGGGAAGAGCAGGGGCAGGGGTTGATTGGGGGAGGTGGGGCCTGGGGCACACGGGACCTGTGGCTCAGAGCTTCCCAAACAAAGCTGGAAATACAGCGTAAACAAGTGGACTTAAAGATGGAAGCCCAGTTACCCATGTAGCAACCGAAATATACCAGTGGGTCTTCAGTACGCCATGTCTAATTGGTAATACCATCATTTCTTCAGAGAAAAGGTTTTATTTTTTACTTAAAAGGGAATCTCATAACCTCAGAGTACAGGGCAGCCCTTCCATTGAGTGCATTTTGCTCTATAGAAAACCCATTGGATTGCCCTCAGGTTTCTCTGGTTTCCAGGTGAGGAAACTGGTGTGAGGGAAGCCCCCAATCATGGCGACTCCAAAGCCTCCTGGGCCTGTCCTCTTCCTGCCACATCTGGGCCCAGGGTCCCTGCCCAGCTGTAGTAGGGGGATGCTTTGCAGTGCTGGGAGGGGGATGCCAGCCAAGGAGAAGCCCAGTCCTCTTCCAGCTCATGGGTCATGGAGGCCGGCCAGGTCTGATGGAGTCCCCATGGCCTGAGGCCCCAGGAAACTCAGGAGTCAACCCAGATGTGGAATGCTTGCAGACAGAGGGCCTCCGAGGCTCTCCTCCATCCCCCTGCACACCAAGGGCCTGCTCAGGCCAAGGCCCAGCTCAGTGATGAACCCGGCCGCCATGCTGATCCCTCAGCCTCACACGCCAGCCTCTTCCCACTCAGGTTGCCCAGCCCCAGGCCCTGTGGGTTTGGGGGCAAGGCTGAGGCTGAGGGGTTGGGGCAGGCCGTCTGTTCTCTTGCCTGTCCCTAGTTGAGGCCTCCCTGTCCTTCCTTTCCCAATGTGCCTCCTTATGCCCCTGCTCCCCTTGTGGGGGTGCAGCATTGGGAGGTTGTTGACAATTTGTGCATTAATCTCTCTGCCTGGGGCCTCCTGGTCAGGTGGTGCTTATCAGGGTTCCGCTCCTGTCAGATGGGCCTTCCGGAGCCCGTGGGCCAGGGGAGGGGTGGCAGCAGGAGCCCTTGCTCTGCAGGGCCTGGAGGCTGCCTCACCATTCTTGGGCCTTCACATCCTCTTACCACCACCACCACGCCCCCCCACCCCTGCGGGCTGCCTTCTTTACCACATCAGGATACAGACCATTGCATGAATTCCGGTCTCAATGGAATTATTTCAGAATTCTGGTCAACCGCAAGCTCGGGGTATTTCACAAACTATCTATCACTGCTGTGTGGTGGGAAGAACCTGGGTTGGGGACAAGTAACGGATACAGGGAGGCCCCTGTCCACTGCATGTGGGGGCAGTGAGTGCCTGACCGCTTGTTGTGCCTCCCAGTGGCACCCATGGCTCTGTAGGCAGTGGACATGATGTCTACGAGGGACTTAGGGTTGGGGGGGGCGGGTGGTGCTGGTTTCAGGAAAGGCAGCCAGGGGCGAGCCCTGGCTGGGAAGGGTAAATGGAAGAGAGGCAGAGTGGGGGATGGAAAGCACCCAGGTTTAGGGGTGCACCTCCAACTCCACCACTTACGAGCAGTGGAACCTTGGCAAGCACTTTGTGAGCCTCAGTTGCCTCAACTGTAAAACGGGGTTGTGCTACCCACCCCTCAGTTCAACAGACATTCAGAGATCAGTAAGACTCCAAAACCTTTAGGGCTGTTACGGGGTGCACCTATAAATGCCTGGCCAATGGTACGTGCTCAGGAACTCCAGCTGCAATCAGAGGAGTAGCAGTAGGAGTGGTAGTAATCGTGGTGATTCTGCTAATGACCTTTCCTCATCTCTCTCTTCTTGAGGTCATGCTTATAACTCCGGGTGGCAAATAGATGGTCTGTACACGGCAAGTCTCATTCCACACCATGCAGACATGGCCAGGAGGTCATCAACACACTCTCCTTCCAGCCTGGACAGTACTCAGAATCCTTGCCCTCACGGCTCCTGGGCAACCCTGTCCACCAACCAGAGCAGGCACATGAGAGGAAGCTTCTTTGTTATTCTGGCCTCAGCGGATGGGCATGGTGAAAACTGGCAGGGCAGGAGGTCCCCACTCTGCTTCACGTTTCCTGAAATCCTCTGAAAGGTCTTGGCCCCTTTTCCAGGGAGCAGCCTTCTCAGAGGACCCAAGGGGGGCAGAGATGGAAAGGGCCAATCCATCTCCTCTGTAGGCTCCTCTCAGACCAGGGCCTGGGCTTGGCTAGCACAGTATTTGCTTCTCATGAGGGTCCAAGATTCTGGGCCGTCTGCTCAGCCAGGTGCCCCCGGGTGACCTTGGCCAGGCTGGGCAGAGCACCGAGGGTGGGGGGGGTGGGGGGGTTTGCTGTAAAGGCCCTGAGCCATGCCCGGTGCCAACCCTGCAGATGAGGAAGAGGCTCATGTCCTGGGCAGCCCTGTCCCTCTGAGGGCACTAGTAAGGGTGATGGAGGGAGTATTTGAAATTGGGGTGGTCCCAGCAAACCCAGGACTTCTGTCCTGATGGCAAGTCCGGGGGCTAACGAAATCAGTCCCCACACCCTTTTCTTGTTCTTTTAGTGCGGATGGCTGTCCCGCCCCCTCCCCTTCTGAGGGCTTCCCTAGGTGGTCTGTGCATCAGTGGACTCAGATCCAGGCAACCGTGTTCTTCCGTGAACAACACCAGGGGGCTGCCCCACTGCCTGCGAAGACGCCCAGAAAGAGGGGGCTTCTTCCCTTCTCTACGGAGATGGTGACTATTGGTTATATTTATCGGCCTCATTCTTTCACTTCTGAAGTTTTTATTCTGGGATAAATGTAAACATATAAAAAGTTAAGAATAAGAATAGTACCTATAAAAATCACCTGTATACCATCTACGCAAATTCATCCATTATTTATATTTTACTGATCATTTTCTCTTTGCTCTCTTCTCCCCTCTCTTCCCCCGCCCCGTAAGTATATGTAAGCACACAGTATTAGTATATTGTGCAAATGTAATATACATTTTGAACCATTTGAGAAGAAGTTGCATTCATCATGGTTCTTTAAAGACTTCAGTATACATTCCCTAAGAATAAAGATTATTATTTTTTATATCTAAACACAGCACAGTTAGTAGTCTCAGCACAGTACTCTTCTCTAACCTGTCTGTAATCCTATTGTGCTCATTAACCCAATAATGTCCCCGCAGACACAGACCCAGCCGAGGGTCAGGGGCTGCATTTAGCTTTCCTGGGTATTATTACAGGTTCCAGCACATGTCGTCACCCTGACTGAATGAACTGTCCGGGGACGGACATTTCAGATATCCCTACAGAACCCTCTAATGTACCCACCATCCAGTTAGCTCCTAGGAGAGGGTTTGCTGGATGAAAGACCCACGTTGCCCTCTGATGTGTTCTTCCAGGGGAGTAGGACATGCCACTGCCCCCGGCCTCCCCATACAGTGTCTTGGTGCATTTTTGTGCCTCTCCATCATGTCTGACAAAGTTAAAAAAAATTGAAAAAATTATGAATTTTAAAATGTCTCTGAATTTATCTATGAGACAATTATTATATGGCATTAATAAAATATTTTGTTAGTGATTATAATGTATTTTGACTGTAGGAAAAGGTTCTTATTTCTTTAAGACATGGTCTGGAGTAAGCAGGAGAGGGATGACACGAAGCCTGCGATTTACTTTAAAATGTGTCAGCATAAAAATGGAAATGAAGTAAAGCTGAGGGGGGAGCTTCAGGAGTGGGAAAGAGGCCAAGAGTCCACTGGGAGGCACAGGGAGTGCAGAGGGCACCCCATCTTTCCTCCTCTCTCTGTCATCTGGAGCTGGAGACATTTCATAGAAGAGTTGAGTTTGGGATGCATTTGGGATTGGAAGATAGAGAGTGATGGGAGTTTGGATGAGCCGCTGAGTCGGAAATGATGGCGCAACCCACTGTTATCATTGCTAATAGCAACTTAGGAGCTAAGTGCTATCATAGTGCCCGTTTTAAAAATAAGGAAACTGAGCCAAATACACCCAATTATTCATGGTGGATATTTACAAGGTTGTCAAGAATGTGCGCTGCTTGTCTCTAGGGGCCCTGTTCAGTCACAGTCTGCAGAGACACTCAGTGGGGGAGTGGAGGAGCCACCCTTGGAACCCAGATACCAGCTCCGGAGTCTTGCTCTTGACCACTGTGTGCTTAAGGGGGTGTCAGTAGCCTGGTGTCTTTAAGGCACATCACATGTTAAGGTTGCATTGATTTAATCTGAATTACCCAAATTACATAACATTGTAGGAAATTTTCAAAATAAAATGAAAATGAACAATTTTTCACCACAGAAGTACCCACCGTGATTAATTGGTTCTGTTTTTGCCCGGTGGACATTTTTACGGATATTACTTTTTCTCTCCTCCCTCTTTTTCCCTTTCCCTCCCTCTCTCGCTCCCTCCCTCTTTCTTTTGGTGACTTTCTAAGGCTAGATTTCCAGAAACAGATGAACGGGGCAAGCAGAATAAGTCTTCCCTAGGTTTTCTTTAGTGGTTCTTGGCAGCTGTTGTGCGAGGCCCCATCTTAAACAGGGATTCCCATGGTAGAGGCTGAGTATGGGGGTTTCACAGGTCAGATGTATCTTAGGTCCCTTCTCAGAGGCTTATGGGAAGTGCCTCATTATCTCCCAGGCCTCATTATCTCCGATGGTCATCTTCGTTGTTTTATCTAAAGCACTTTCAGGAAGTCCCGGGTCTGTCAGAGAGTGACACAGTCCCATACTCAGCCTTTCCTGGAGGTTCCCCCCCCCCCCCGAAAGACAGAGGCATGCCACAGAGAGAAGGCAAGTGTAGGACACACAGGTGGACCACCCTGACTGCACGACTTGAGGGCAGGGGCTGAGGGTCCTGAGACCTGCGACTGCAATGGCCAACTTCCTGGGTACACAGCTGTGTTAGGCTGTGCAGGCTGTGGACCACTGGAGGTGCCATTCACACGGACTGGGAGTGAACCGGGCCCCTAGCGACAAGCAGCACACATGCTTCACAACCTGTTAGGCAGCTCTGAGCTTGTAATGCACATGCGTGGACAGGACAGGTGTCTGCAGATGGACCCCCTAAAATATTCTTCACTTCCTACAAAGTAAAACGCATGGCTCCTTGATGTACTTTCTCTTTTTCAAGTTTTGGTAGACATGGTCCAAAGAACCATGTCTCCATCATAAGAAGAGCAGCAGTGTAAGGATCCTTAGAAATGAAAACAGCATCGCGGCTTCAGTGTCAGCGGCGATCAGGAGTGGTGGGGATGCAGTCAGCTGGTGAGCACACACGCTGCATAAAGGGGTGGCTGCTTCTCAGCTCCAGCGGATTGGGGCTGTGCAGCTCTAGCTATTTCAGTAGCTTCATCTCTGTGTGTCTCATTTTCCTCATCTGAAATGGGGATAACAGCAGGAACTTCTGCAAATGGTCACTGCGAGGATGAAGCCCTCGAAGTCATGCCTGGCTGTGTACGCTCCTGTGACGACTTCTGTCCATCTACAGGGGCATTGGCCCACGTCTACAGACAACAGTGGGAAGAAGATGCGTTCTTTAAACACATAGAAGATTGGTAATATTAATAGCAAAAAACAACTGCAGTTTGCAAGGCTCTTTTAATCTATATTATCTCATTTAATTTAATCCTCACAACCATCCTGGGGTTCTTGACCTTAAGTTACAGATGAGGAAACTTTGCCCACGGTCACATAGCCTGGAGGTGGCTGAGGTCAGGGTGCTGCTGTGTCCAGCCCAGTGCTTGGGAACTATGCTGAACAGGCTGGAAAGCGTTCTTCAGGAGTGAAAGAGTTGCTTTTTGAAGAAATCATCTCTTGCCCTGACTGGTTAGGGCAATGGTTAGAATGTTGGCCCTCACGCCAATGGGTCTCAGGTTCGATTCCCAGGCAAGGGCACACACCTGGGTGGCAGGTTTGATCTCTGGCCCTTGTTGGAGGCAACTAATTGATGTGTCTCTCTCACATCAATGTTTCTCTCCCTTCCACTCTCTCTAAATTTCAATGGAAAAAATATCCTTGGGTGAGGATTAACAAAAATTTTTTTCAAAAAGGAAATCATCTCTTATGAAGGCGTGTGCAGGTGATACTCAGGTGAGCACAGTTTTGTCTGCAGGCAGAGGTGGGAGGGACGCCCCTCGGAAAACGACAGAACTCTGCTCCATGAACTCTGAGGGGGAGGAAACCACATTTCTCGAGCACCTACCACATGCCAAGCACTGTCAGATATTCAGGCCTGTGTGTTTTTAACCCCCAGCAACTTTCCAGGTCAAGTGCAGACCCTTTTAGACAGGCAAGGAGGCCAAGGTTCAGAGAGCTGGAGCCACCACTTGTCCAAAGGCATAGCCTGATGGGAGACCCCGAAATTTCCACCACACTCCACAGGGCCAGAGAAAGAACGCCTGGGCAGACATCGCTTCCTGCTGCCCTCCGTCTTCCAGGACCCCACCTCCCAGCTCCTTGTGCGGCCGCAGGGAAGGCACTGCAATGGTTCCCATAGACCCGCTCAGAGGACACTGGGTAAATCAGAGGGTCCTTAAAGCCTTCCTTCTCCTCTCCCAGAGGCCTGCCTCCTTCATTCCATCTTCGCTGCATCCTCGATGCTCACAACAACTCTTCTTATCAAAGCTAAGCTTATACACTTCTAAAAATGGAAGTCTTTTTGAGATGATTGTGGAGTCCCTTGTGGTTATAAGAGAAAACAGTGAGAGAACTTCTGAAACCTTGACCGAGTTTCCCCAACAGTGACATCCTGTTAAACTACAGTACAACATCACAATCAGGATATGGACTCTGATGCCGCCCACTAATCTTGTTCTGATGCCCCTGTTTTATCCGCACCCATGGTGTGCGTGCACATGTGTGTGTGCGTGTGTGTGTGCGCGCGCACTCTGTGTTTAGTTCTATGCAATTTTACATATTTGCCACTAAAGTGAAGTTAGCAAATCGTTCCCTCATCGTGAGCTCCCTCCTGTGGTTCTTTCACATGGATTTCAATGAGGGGTTCTTGCAGATGGAGACGTGGAGTTGCCCACCCTGATCTGCAGGTTTGAGCCTTACAGCAACCCTGGAGGTTGGTGCAGGCCTTCCATTGTGGAGTTACTCTGCCCATAATGGTGCAGCTGGGATGGCAGGAGCCAGGACGGGCCCAGGACCAGGTAACATCCCTTTGCTTTAACCATCCCATGATTATGATTACTATTGTTATTATCACTATTAAAAACAGTAACAAATGTTTGTTTTTAAAAAGCAAATAGGACAGAAGGGGATACAATGAAAAGTACAAGACCTCTCTGTTTTTCCACCCTTCTCCAAAGGAACACCTGTTTTCTGCTGAATCCCTCAAGTCATTTTCTATGTATTTCCAAGTCTATATGTGAATGTAGATATTCTTTTTTTAAGATTGACTCACACTAGACAACCTGTTAGCAATTCATTTTTATTTAATCACGAACCTCTCCATGTCTCTTCATGGCTCTACAGATAGATCTTTCTTCATTTCCTTCCTTTTAAAATCTAAATGCATTTTAAAAGATAATACACTTATGCTATTTAAGATTCAAAAGGTACAGAAGGATGCACAGTGAAAGCCTCCTCCTCCCACTTGCCTCTCAGTTATGCTCTGTGGGGACAGCCAGTATTATTGGTTCCTGTGAGTTCTCCTGCAGACAGCCTTCCCGTATTCAAGTGTGTGTGTGTGTGTGTGTGTGTATTCCTTCCTTTATTTTACTGAGATGTAAATGACATGTATCATTATATTAGCATCAGGTATACACCATAATGATTTGACACTTGTACATATTGTAAAGTGATCACTGCAATAAATCTAGTCAACATCCACAACACACATACTTACACAACTTCTTTTCTTGTGATGAGAACATTTGAGATCTACTCTCTTAGCAATTCAAATGTGCAATAAGTGCTGTGATGACCCATAGTCACCATGCTGTACGTTACATCCCGTGACTTACTTATTTTATAACTGGTAGTTTGTACCTGTTGACCCCTTCACCCATTTCACCTACTCCCACTTCCCACCTCTGTTCTCTGTATCTGTGAGCTTGGCTGGCTTGTTTGTTTTGGATTTTACCTACAGTGTAAGTGAGGTCACACAGTATTTGTCTTTTTCTGTGTGTGCATATTTCTGAGCATATTTCTTTCAAGGTCCATCCACGTTGCCAAATGGCAGGCTTTCCTTTTTTAATGGCTGAATAATATTCCTCTTCCCCCCCTTCTTATACCAGGGTTCTGCATCTTGATTTTTCTCTTTGGACAATATCTTTTGGAGACCCACTGATAAACAGTTTCTCCCCTCTCTTTTATAGCTGTACAGCATTCCATTGTAATATACAAGGTATCCCACAAAATGTGTATGCCCTTGGAACGATTATAAAGCCAGTGTTTAACATACAGTTCATTTTCAAAATTTTAAAAGAATCTACAGAAATGCATAATTTTTTTTTTTGGTCAGTGACTGTTTTCAGACTGACTGTTCTGGTCCAGGCACTGCTGATAATGTGAAACAATGGAATCACAAACATCAAGAACCATTTCATTCAGTATTTGAGTGCTCCCAGTCAATCGACTGTTGCTGGTTTTGTACCATAAACTTTATTGTATACATATTCTATATACTATAGTGTAACTTATTTAAGTTGACTTTTATTTTTATCCATTTAAGCTGGTTCCAGTTTTTCTATATAAATACAACAGGAGATAAGAATCATTAATGACAGAATTCCAGGCACAGTGACAGGTACAGAAAAGGAATCTGGGGCAGGTGTTCTTGAGTGCTCTTGGGGCACTTGTGATCACCAGAGTTCAGATGTCTTAGAGGCATAGGAGCCCCTCTACCCAGTTGTCATGTGGACATGAGTATCAGCAAGTTTCCTACCAGTGATATTTACAGAGTGGCGACTCAGATGCTGTTTGATATTTATCTGACTTCCTTTCAGCCCTTCACTTTTCCTAGCTTCTCTTTCTCTGTCCTCCTACCCAACGAACAGACAGAACCAAATCTAGGATCCTGTGAGGAACCTCCAGGAATTAATGAGTCGAAAAGGTCATCACAAACGCAAACTGTTAGGTTCCTGTTTGGGTTTATTTCTAGCTAGATGCGTGTTGAGAAAATTTGGTGAAGACTTCTGGTTTGAGATCTTATGATCTGGGACACAGTGGCAACTTCTGTTCCTGGGGAGGAGGAGAGGGCCGCGCTTCTGCTTTGACAGTTGATGAATTTGTGTGTACTTGGCAACAACTCAGGCCAGAAGAGACCAGCTGGGCCACAGCCTGCTGTCATGTTTACCTCTTTGATTATTTTTGGTGATGTGGGTTTTGAAAAGGGAAATCAGGCACCAACAATTTTACGGGCATAGCCTTAGAGCAGCTCATTTGGTTAAGTAAGGGAATATTTCACTGCAGGTTTTCCCGAGAATTCAACTTCCCTATGTGGAGGTCCTAGGAATTGTTTGAACTTGGATTGTGGGTTTTAAATGTCTCGCTGTTTCTGGGTGCCCGGCACAGATGAACATACCAAAACCTGATGTTTGCATGTGGTTACTGCATGAGGATCTGACCCTTAAAAGTGCCAGGGATGACGTGCCCTCCCTCTTAGTGTGAGGAATCATGACAAGCTTTTGTAGTAGCTCAA
>PVJC01036049.1:0-17928 GCA_004026665.1 Murina feae | reverse complement strand
GAACCTGGGACCCTTGAGTCCACAGGCTGACGCTTTATCCACTGAGCCAAATCGGTTAGAGCTTCACCAGTTCTTAAACCTATGAAAAAGAGTAATTACACTTCCTAGTGATCACTATTTCATTTAGTAAGGGTGCAGCTATGAAATCAAGCTTATTGATTTGTAGATCATGGAATACATTCCCCACACCTATGTTAAAAAATTGGAATACTATTTGTCTAGCATCGTTGTCCCAGTACCTTTTCTATTCTCTATGATCCATTAAAGGTTACTGACAATAATTCTTAGATTACATCTGCAAAGTCTCTCCATACTCTGGGATATAATTTGTTTAGGCCTGGAGACTTAAACTCATTTAAAACGGTGAGATGGTCTCCTGCTATCACCTTACTGATCTCACTTCAATTCCTTCTAAACTCCATTTATTCAACATTTCTGTGTGTAAAGATCATTCTTCTTGATAAGGTAGATAGAAGTACAACAGAAGTTGAGATATGACTTTCTTTTCACTTTTTGTTAATGTTATATCATCTGCTCCAAGAAGTGAGCATGTTTTTTAGGTTCATCTTTTTCACTTTGATTGTAGCTGATAAGGTAGGGGTGTGTGTGTGTGTGTGTGTGTGTGTGTGTGTGTGAAAAGCTTAAGCATATTTCACTACAACACATTGAGGCATTGACTAACCCTCCTATCATGTCCTTTTAGTTCAATACTCTCAGGCACATTCTTCTTTGTTTTAACAGTTATGAGTGAGGGCCTGCAACCACATAGTCCAAGGGAACATCGTGGCTGTTTCACTTTTTATAGCATTGACACCATGGAAAGGTTAGTTAACCTCTCTCAACCTCAGTTGCCTCATCTGTAAAATGGAGATAATAATGCTTACTTTCTGGAATTCGAAAGTAAATGATTTAATGTGCATAAAGTTCTTGGAGTAATGTCTGGCACATAATAGGTACTTATCACCACCACCATCAGTTCTAAATTATTCCTGTCATCTTTCAAGTACATTTTAAAAGTCTGACCTCATCAGAGAGTTTCCAGGTCAGCCATAATTTGTCTTGCTTAGGACAGGTTCAATCTAACGGTTTGTATCTTGTATCTCTGTATCCTGTCCCAAATAGTGAGAATTGATATAAATAATGATGACACGAGGCTTTTAAAGATCACGAATCATCAAAGAGATTAAATTACATTTAGTGTGCTCATGGCTATAGGAAAGTAAATGGATACTTTTGACAAAGACTCTCATTTGAGTCTGGTTTGAAATATAAAAAAGGACTTTCTTCTTAATCAGTATACTCCTTTCCAGCTCTTCTGGCTTAGTTTTAATGCAAAAGAAAAACTTGTCTTGTTACCAGATGAGACCAAACAGATGTATTACACCTCATGGGAATCCTAAAATATTGTTTCACAATAGTATGAAAAGGTAAATGGATAAATATTAGAAGAAACCAGAGCCTATCATATCTTTGGATCATATTAGGGCTGTTGGTGAAACCTTTGATATAATTTGATTGATTCTATATGGGAGAATTCTCTATCCCCCCTCCCTTTATGTTTCCATGATAGATTTTCTTTGGCATAACAGTGATCAAATTTTTGGCTTTTTCTGATTGAAGACAGGACAAAATCTACTTAACTCTGACCTTTCTTTCATGGAATTCTTCTTTCTATAGGATACAGACACATTGGAAACTTACAGATGCATCTACTCACTGCCTGGGTGGGGAAGGTTCTATAGTAGTGATGCCAGTGATTGGCGAGTAAATCTGCCTAATTGAGAAGCAGTATTATTAAGTCCATTTGTTCCCAAGGCTTGAGTCAAATTCTCAAATCAGTTTTATCAATAATATAATATAGCTCATGTTTTGATCTTTATTTTTATGCCTCTTGTGTCTTGTTTCTCAGTTGATTCTTAACTTGAGAAGGAGAGAGAGGGATATTATTTATTGATCCTCTCATACTTCAAACGATGCAAATAATAAGAGTGAAGGTAAATAATATTTTTAGCTTCTTTGTTTACATATAATCAAGACAGTCGGTAGGCATCCTGTGTAAAAATTACCCTATCAACTTCCTCCTAGGAAAACCTGCCCTTCTTTCTACCTTTCATCAGAGTCAAACAAAAAAATAAATCTAGAAAACAAACAAATAAATCTAGAAAAAGGAGCTGTTGCTAGCACCTCAACAGAGGGAAAAGCTAGATTAGGTGATTGGAAAACGACTTTCAGGTTAGGGTGGGAGGCTATTATTATTATTATTTTTTAAAGAATAGGAGGTAGAGGAGTATCACTGCCTGGGAAAATGAAAAGGTTGAGCAGGATCAAGAGCAGAGGTCATGCAAATGCACAGAAACTAAGATTGTAAATTTCTTTTTTATAAAAATATATTTTATTGATGTTTTACAGAGAGGAAGGGAGAGGGATAGAGAGAGTTAGAAATATCGATGAGAGAGAAACATTGATCAGCTGCCTCCTGCACACCTCCTACTGGAAATGTGCCCGCAACCAAGGTACATTCCCTTGACTGGAATGGAACCTGGGACCCTTCAGTTTGCGGGCCGATGCTCTATCCACTGAGCCAAACTGGTTAGGGCGGGACTGTAAATTTCTTAAAGTTGTTGTCTTGTACAACAATCTGTGCAATGCTTAGGTCCATTTTTGGTCTCCCCTTAACAAGTGCATACCAAGCTTAATTCTTGCCAAACTAGAGAGAACTAAAGAGTAGACTGGAGAGGGAAAAGAAAGTAAAAGGTGACCTGGATGTACAGGAGAGAGGAGTTGGATACAAAGAACCAAAGAAGTAGGACCAGATTTAAAAACTGGTTAATGAATATGATTTGAACAGATTGACCAGAAGAGAAGACCCTGGATGTGCTTAGGCAGGACCTACTAGGAGTGGAAGGAAATGAACAGAGGAAAAATTAGTGTTCTGAAGGTGAAGAACTAAGGAGAATACTAGTGAACCACAAAGTTAATGCCAGAAGAAACTGAAGATAGTGTTCTTTGGGGTTTGGATAGGAGATTGGTTTTCTCTGGGGCCAGATACCAGAGTTGAATCTAAATCCAAAATGAAATATTTAGTGGTAAGTCGTTATAGGTCTGCCACTCTATTGGGCACTGGTGAAAGAACAATGAGCCAACATGATCTAACTCTTGCTCTTGTGAGGCTTAACAATCTAGTGGGAGGTAGGGCCAATTAAAAAGAAAAAGTTGTAAGTGCTGCATGGTACAGGGTGTCATGGCATCTGACCTAGTACCTGGGAGATATGTTAAGGAAATTTTTCTGGAGGAAGATCCACCTAAACTGAGATCAGAAGAACAAATCAGAATTAGGCAATCAAGGAAGAGCTTTACAGGCAGAATGAGTAGAATGTGGCAAAGTCTGGTGAAGTGTAAGTAACCACTTCAGTGTTAGGCATTCAGAAACCTGCAAGTGGGTCAGTACCATACTCTAGGCACTTTTCATAGGTAGTCACTTTGAGGTTTGAGTCGCAGAAACAATAGAAATGAGCCTTGACAAGGTCACTAGGTAGAGAATGTCTTTTGGTGGCTGTTCCTTGGGGTACAAGGGATAGAGCAATAAAAAGTGGCATTGAGGAGGTTTCCAGGCAAGTGGAGTGGATGTTGTGAGATTATTTGGATGCTGAGGCATTGGGCATTGGGAAAGCATGCTGCTAAGTCCTGAAGAAAAGAATAATACTGCATAGTAAAGTGAACCTTGTAGCTGACCAGGGGGGGAAAGACAATTTAGTTTCATATGTTACATTTTAATAATAGTCATTTGTAACTGCATAATGAAATTTGTGAACAAAAGTTCATTTCCAGAAGAATAATCTCTAACTGATATGCAATGCCGCAGTAGGATTTGGCCATGTTTTAATTTTAGTTTGAATAAATAATGCAATATACTAGGCTGGGTGAGATAAAAGAAAATCTCTGTACTTTCATCTCTCCATGATGGAAATAATAACTACTTTATTTCAAAACAAGTTTCCAATTAGTTTCTGTGAAATATTATTATCCCCCTTTCCCAGATACTGTAGCTCATTTTGAAACTTAATTTTGATAAAATATAAGCATTTCTGAAACTTAGTCTACAGTAATGACAGTTATATTTGGAGGGAGGAACGCTATTAGACTGTAACTATATTATTTGGTACTCTTCTAAGTAATAGTAAAAATAATAAAAGAAAATTAAAATATAATCTCATGTCATGTCTATTCATGACCAGGCATGGACTTATCTTCATCCTAGAGTATAGGCCACTTCCTCCAAAAGTTGTTCAATGGACTTTTCAAGACTAGTTATGCTTCACTTAGGTTATATATCATCTTGTCCCATTTAAAGAGGTGATATTATTTAAGTAATTAATATACTCATTCAGTAAACACAGTTGAGCCCCAACTTTGTTCTAAACCCTAGGCCAGATGCTGGGGCTTGTGTGGTGAATCTGGCAGATGTGATTTTTCCCTTTGAGGCACTTAACAGTCTACGGATACTTGAGAAATTCTGAGGGCACTTTGTAGGAGAGGTTCTTCCACCCAAGTTTCCCCCTAGATTCTACAGAAATAAAATAACACATTTTAATTGAAGTCAGGACCTCACCGTTATCTGTGAATCATTCCAGATGGATAAACTGAGGTACAGTTTCAGGCTCAAACCATTAGTAATAAAATGGTGATTTCAGTTGAAAGGTTGGTCCCCTGATGCATTCTTTATTCCCAAGGCCCCACAAGCTCACTTTTCCACAATGTCAGTGCACTGTTTGCTGTTTTTCTTCCTTCAATGCAGAAAGGCAGACTGGTGATGCTATTTTTCAGATGAAGAAAATAAGGCAGGGGAGTTTACCCAAGGCCACTTATCACTTTATGGAGGAGCTAGAGTCACAATTCTTACCCTTTGAGTTTCCAGGCTGTTCCCTAGCTACCAAATCTCTTAGTATCTTCCACTGTACAGCAGCCAAGCAGGCACTTAGTAATAATAATTGATTTTTCTGGCTAAAAGGGAGAGCTCAGAGTGATTCTAGGGAGTTTGTTTCCACATACCAATGAATTTTACTCTTTCTGTGGTCGATAACCTATACCCATTTTTTTAAAGATAGCATCCCTGTCTTGGTCCTCCATGAAGCTTTCTTATCTACATTGATGGTTTCTCTTTTCTCTGTTTCTCGATTATTCTTTCTGGGGAAATCTAGTTGCTATTTACAGGTATTGTACATTAAAGAACAACAATATTTGTCCTGGGTTTCTTAGAGAAGAAAGAGTCTCACTAGAGCATTTTTTAAGAAATAGAAAGTAATTCAGTGAAAATTAAATAAATTCCACCAGAAAATAACATTTCTGCTTCTTAAAGTATTAGCTCCATCAATTAATTGATTAATGATGTAAAAAATATTTGAACACCTATAACTTCCAGATACTAATGGAGATAAAAAGATAAATTTGTGCCTGGCTGGTGTGGTTCAGCGGTTAAGGGTTGACCCAGGAACCAAGAGGTCACTGGTTCCATTCCTGGTCAGGGCAGATGCCTGGATTGTAGGCTTGATACCCAGTAGGGGTGTGCAGGAGGCAGCTGATTGATGATGTTTTTCTCTCATCTGTGTTTTTATCTCTTTAATCCCTATTCCTTGCTCTTTAAAGATCAATGAAAACAAGATAAATTTGTTTATCCTTTCAATTATAACTTATTGAGTTCCTGGCATATTCCAGATACCATACTAATGCTGGGGTTCTATAGTTTTCCTCATGTTGCTTATAGTTCAGTGGGAGTTGGACAATCTGAAATGATCACACAAGTAGACAACTTCTGATGAATAGAGAGGGAACTAAATAAAGAGGAAAGGAACTAGCATTCTAGGCAGAGGAAACAAGCATGTTCAGAGTTCCTACGGTGGGTGGGAACATTTAGCAGCAGTTCTCAACCTGTGGGTTGCAACCACTTTGGCGATCGAATGACCCTTTCACACGGGTAGCCTAAGACCATCCTGCATATCAGATATTTACATTACAATTCATAACATTAGCAACATTACAGTTATGAAGTAGCAACGAAAATAATTTTATGACTGGGTCACAACATGAGGAACTGTATTTAAAGGGCCAGAAGGTTGAGAACTACTGATTTAGAGTCAAAGGGCTATAAGACTAGTGTGGTTTGAATGACGTTAGAAGATGAGGGGAAGCTGGAGAGGAACCTGGAAAGAAGAGAAGAGGACCAAGGCCAGACCATGCTCCGTGTCAGACGCCTATACAGCACCACTCCACAGTCTCACTTTGATTCCAGCTAAAGTTATGGTGGATAGTGGCATACCAGCTCCCACTGATTCTGGTGCTGACCTCTTCCAACATGTGCCTGGGCTTCTGTGGTCCCCAGGCCTGGGGTCCTTGCAGGAGATTACTGGCCATCACACATGAGCAACACAGAAGTGCCAGGAAGTTACCATCCACAGGACATCTCTCAACTATTGGCAGATGAAAGTCAATGAGTGAATGCTTCTCCCCTTTGTCTCTTGGGGAGAATCTTGAAATGCATTCCCCTCAGTCCTTCAGAAGTTCCCCATGGGATTGATCACAATTACTCATAGTGGTGGGCAACTTGCTCATTCATTTCCTCTTTCCCTGTTTCAGTCACTTTCCTAATCCATGACTCCTGCTCTCTGGGTCACTTCCCAAATGAAACTATGTGCAGGCAAGCTTTTGTGTCCTGCTGTTTTTGCGGAAGCCAGGTAGAGGTACCATGTTAAAAAATTTGGAATTCAGTAAAAATTAAATAAAAGCAATGTAAGATGATTGTTTTTTTAAAAAATCTTTATTGTTCATATTATTACAATTGTTCCTCTTTTTCCTCCCATAGCTCCCCTCCTCCCAGTTCCTACCTCACCCTCTGCCCTTACCCCCCACACTGTCCTCCTCCATAGATGTACGATTGTTGTCCAGTCTCTTCCTGCACCTCCAATACCCCTTTCCCCCTGAGAATTGTCAGTCCACTCCCTTTCTATGCCCCTGATTCTATTCTATTCACTAGTTTATTCTGTTCATCAGATTTTTTTATTCACTTAATTTTTAGGTTCACTTGTTGATAAATACGTATTTGTTGTTCATAATTTTTATCTTTACTTTTTCTTCTTCTTCCTCTTCTCAAAGGATACCCTTCAGCATTTCATATAATATTGGTTGGGTGGTGATGAATTCTTTTAGCTTTTTCTTGTCTGTGAAGCTCTTTATCTGACCTTCAATTCTGAATGATAGCTTTGCTGGGTAAAGTAATCTTGGTTGTAGGTTCTTGCTATTCACCTCTTTGAATATTTTTTGCCATTTCCTTCTGGCCTGCAAAGTTTCTGTTGAGAAATCAGCTGACAGTTGTATGGGTGTCCCCTTGTAGGTAACTGACTACTTTTCTCTTGCTGCTTTTAAGATTCTCTCTTTGTCTTTTGCCCTTGGCATTTTAATTATGATGTGTCTTGGTGTGGTCCTTCTTGCGTTCCTTTTGTTTGGGGTTCTCTGTGCTTTCTGGACTTGGAAGTCCATTTCTTTCACCAGGTAAGGGAAGTTTTCTGTCATTATTTCTTCAAATAGGTTTTCAATATCTTGCTCTCTCTCTTCTTCTGGCACCCCTATAATTCTGATGTTGGTATGCTTGAAGTTGTCCCCTTATACTAACTTCACATTTTTGGATTCCTTTTTATTTTTGCTTTTCTGGTTGGGTATTTTTTGATTCTTCATATTTCATATCTTTGACTTGATTCTTGCGATCTTCTAGTCTGTTGTTGGATCTCTGTATATTATTCTTTATTTCAGTCAGTGTATGCTTAATTTCTAGTTTGTCCTTTTTAAATTTATCAGCGGTTTCTAGAAAATTCTTGAAAAACCTTATAACCATGGTTTTGAACTCTATATCCAGTCGTTTGCTTTCCTCCATTTCTGTCATTTGTCATCTGTTTCTTTGTCTCTGCATTTTGGCTGCTTCCCTGCATTGATAGAGTGGCTTTCTGTGCTAGGTGTCCTATAGGGCCCAGTGGCTCAGCCTCACCAATTACCTGAGGTGGACACTCTTGTTGCACTGCTTTTTGGCTTTGTGCACAGTCTTGTAACTAAGCCTTGATTGTTGTTGGTATCACTGAGAGGAATTGACCTCCAGGCCACTTGGCTGTGAGAATCAGCTGTATCTATGGTGGGAGAACTTCTGTGCTGGAGACACCCTTATGGGGCCAGACTTGCTTCAGTGGGGGTTTGGTGCCCACTGAGTCTGTCCCGAGTGTGTCCCTTATGGATCTGAGGAGTTGTAGTCTGGGTGGTCCCGCTCTGACCACTGGGTACACTGGCTCTTGGAACTCTAAGGAGATGCTATTTTAGCTTCTGCCTGAGACTTCCCAGCCTTTTATATGCAAAAGGCTCTGTATGCAGCTTGGGTGGGGCGGGGTCTCAGGGATTCAACAGGGCAGAGCAAACAGCTGTGGCTGATTCTCAGCCCTGCCCTAAGAGGCACCGGGTCTCAGTGACCCTCCGCACCACTGAGAGAGAGCCGCTCTGGAGATCCTTCCGGTGCCAGACGGTGCCAGATGGTGCCCAACAGCCCAGCTTCTCCCTGTATGAGTCTGGGTCCCCAGAAACTCATCCAGAACTGGAGTTCAGAGCTGTCGGGAGCTTGTGCCTCCCTCTGGTACAAAAAAGACAACCGCGTCCTCAGCTGCCAGCCCTTTCCACGAGCCCCCTTCGCCGTGTGTGCCTTTGTACCTCTGCACTTTACTTCCACACCTCCTCAGAGTCTCAGTCTCTTTTTAGTTGTAGAATTTCCACTCAGCCAGCCTTCCTGTGGGTCTGGGTGGTGTCTGTTTTTTCTTTTTATTGTGGTTTTGAAATGGTTGTGTGAGGCAGCAATTCTCGGTGTTTACCTATGCCACCATCTTGGTTTCTCTTCTAAAATGATTGTTTTTAACAGGATAGTGAAATTAGCACTGTAGCTCTTTAGGGAGATCATTTTGGCTGCAGTATGGAGAATAGATGACAAGGGCAGGTGATGGTAGAGCAGTTAGTGGGCTATAGTAACCCAGGTAAATATAGTTGGAATAGAATGGGGACAATAAAGATAGAGAGAAATAGATTGATTTGAGAAATATTTAGGGCCTCTAATTAACAGGACTTGGTGACAGATTGGCTATGGCAGGTGAAGGAAAAGGAGACATTTGAAATGACTCCATATCTGATTTTCGTAGCTGAATGGATGCTGCTGCTGTTCACTGAGTTGGGAGACTCTGGAAGATTAGATGTAGGAGAGAGAGTATCAGACAAAACGCTTTATGATCCCAGTGGCAGAAAACCCAATATAAATAGGCTTACAAAAGAGGAGAATTAGTTGACTAATATAAATGAAGAAAAAAAAAAAGGGAAAATTGGCTATAGGAATGACTTATTTAGGAGCCACACAGTGTGACAAAGATCAGTCTCTTGACTTTAATTCCCTTGGGTATCTCTGGCTTAGGGAAGCAAGATGACCACATACTTACACCACCAAGTACAGAAGAGATCTTTTTTCTCCAAGAGCCTCATATAGGGCATCACTGTGGCTCATTTGCTCTGATTGTATTACATGCCCACTGCCCAGAACTCACCTTTCCCAGGGGTATGGGATATGTGGATTGGGTTTCAGTTAGTCACTTCCTACCCTTAGAGCTGTGGATGAGGGTGGGGTTGGCCTCATGGAGACCAGATTGGCCAGAGTAAGAGGGGTGAAGGCCTTAAAGGAAAATAGGATACTGCTGCTGCAAAAGAGGGGAAATGGGTGGTGGAAAGGTCATTACCAGGTAGAAAGTTCCTGAGTTTTGTTTTGAATATATGTTTGAGGTACCTTTATTACATTTAAGAGATGATAGATGCATGGGCTGGGCTTAGTCTCTGGGAGTCATGCAGTTTGGGAGTAATTTGCATAAAGGTAGTCATTGAAAGTGAAGGAATTGATAAAATCAAGTAGGAAGAGGAGTATACACTGAGGAAAGCAGAGGATTAGAGATCAAGTATTGAGGGATTCCAACACTGAGTTGAAATTCTTCTCGGTAAAACAATTAACCTGAAGATAGAAAGAGCAGATAGAGAGATGGGAAGAAATCCTGGAAAACTCACTTATAAACAATAAAATATGTCACACAATAACTGCCTCCTTGGAATTCATATTCTAGTAACCAGACTTGAGCCCAAAGTGATGGTAATGTAAAGAACTTCAATCCCAGAAGCTAAGTGTATTAGAAGTACAAACCCCTAGCAGCATCCAGGGGAGCACCAAGAAGAGAATGGCTAATTGTTCTTGAGGGAGAAAGGAATCATGTGGGAACAGTCTTGATAGATAAACAAGATTTGTCCGGTTGGAAAAGGAAAAAAACTCCAGGTCTAAGTTGAACTTACATGGGAGATTCAGGAAGGATTCAGAACTAAGGGAGGGCAATCTAAACTACGAAACGTTTAGGAAATAGTCCAGAACTGAGTAAGGCATGTTGGCTAAGGGGGACATACTGGGGGTATCATATAGACCATCTCTGTGGGAGGAAGTTATCTTAGGGTTTAACTGTACCACTCCATCACTTAACTAACAAACATGACTGGTCTTTATCCTGGATTAGCCATTCTCTTCTTGGCATGCGGTCACCAGTAGCAAGCAGGACATGTGTTCGAAGGAAAAGGTAGCTATTCTCACAGTTGCCAAGAGCAGCTTGTTCTTGGGAGTCTTGTGAGTACAGTTGAAACATCTTCACTCCGACAGGGAGTTATCCGCAGAGTTAATGGATTGGCCCCCATGTTTTTCTTATGAATGTGCCTTTCCATTTGATTGGTTTCTATTCAGGCCACTTGTCTGAGTTTTATTTTGTTGTGATTTGTTTTTACTAGTAAGTCAGGATGCTCAAAAACCTTCAGAAGCCACTGCTGAAGTTGAACGGGGGAGGGCTCCCCTCTCTTTTAGCAAAAGGGAAAGAAGGGCGCTTACCTACTGTTTAGCAAACCTCAACCCCCTTTTTGCGACTTGAAACCATGCGGCAGGCGTACTAGTAAACCAATTTGAGTAAAAGATAGCTGCCTGCGCAGGATCCTGGGCTTTAGATCAGAATCATTTTTGTCCCATTTGGACTCTCACTGTCCACACTTACCCACAGTGCACAGCGGATCTGCTCCAGGGGCTGCTCATGCCCCTCCCATAGCCTGGTGCCTTAACATTTTGTTCATTTCCTTCTGTGTCCTGTTGCTGACAGTGTCTTTTACTCCTTGTGAGATGCTGGTGAGTATTACCTTCTTCATGCCATGCTCCAGAATGTTTGCCCTAATAGCCCCATCACCTCTGATGGCTCCTGCTTCAAGTAAAACAAACTACATTGAAGTGTCAAAAATTTTTAAAAAATTGTAAGGAAGAGAACATAAATTTATATATTTGTTAAAAAATTCCACCTGTAAGTGTACCCATGCAGTTCAAGCCCATGTTGTTCAAGGGCCAATGGTATGATGGTTTTTCTTCGTTTTTTTCTGTTAACGCTGTGAATTACATTGATTGATTTTCAAGTCAGCATTCCTGGACAAACACCACTTGGGTTATCTTTTTATAAAATGCTTGATTTTCTTTGCTAATATTATGTCACCTATTCTAGCTGAACTTTTTTCACAGGTGTCTAACCATTGGCATCTATCCCAACTAAGTGAATACGTAGTCACATCTCTTCCTCTATATCCCTGAGTGAAAACTGGAGACACCACAACTTTCCCCCACATTTATTTGAGTCAGATTTATACAACTTAATGTTGCTATTTCCCTTAAATCTCTTTTGATATAAAATTTCTTTCTGTTTCTTTGCTATTTTTTCCTGCTATTATTGTCAAAGAGATTGGGGTTATCCACCTGATTAGAATTTCCCATTGTCTGTATCTTGCTGATTGCATCTCATATGGTGTGTTTTAGTATGGTCCACTGTCCCCTGTGTTTCCTGTGGTTTGGTAAGTTAGATCTCAAGATTTTATCAGAATCAGATTTATTTTTTTCTTAATAATTCATAATATTAATATATTTTGTCTATGTGTGTGATGTTATCAGCCATTGATGTTCAATGCCTAGCTCTATTGATTAAATAGGGCTTTTAAAAGCCTTCCTTTTACTGTAGTGAAGATTATAGTAAAATTTTTGTGATGGAAATTCTGTAATGAGGATGAAGAAAATGATACTCAAAGCGATTGAGTGACTTTCCTAAGAGAATATAACCAGTTAGTAAAAGTTGTGGCCAGGCCTGGGACCCATGTCTTAGAAATGCAAGTCCTATAAGCTTTTCTTTCTTTCTTTTTTTTTTTTTTTAACAAAGCATATTGCGTTTACAGACATTTGCTAGTAAGCAATAGGAAGATCAATATTCCGTCCCTAGGCACATGAGACGTATTTATCTATTTTAGGAAGATTGAATTCTGCTTTGCTTAGAGATGTAGGACCATACCAAATGATTATTCAAAAAATATGTCCCCTCAAGTTCTGGATTACATTCATTTTTATGGATACGGTTTAAAAATTTTCATGCTAATTCTATTGTCTGGAATGATATCTCAACTCAACTCAGAATCCTGAATACATTTTTATTTCTGCTTGCTTCTCCAGTGGTACTGAAGAAAAGATGACAAAACAAACAGATGTACATTAAGTACTACAAAGCAATTTGTTTCTTTTTTATACTGCATTTAAAACTTGCTACTAAAACATCTCTTCAACTTGGAAAGAGAGAAAGGGGAAGGAGAGGCAGAGAGAGGAAAAATGTTGCATTTGGTTTTTAACTACCACCTAAATTTTTCATGGGTTTGTATCTAAGGTGATACAGTATTTCTCTTCGAGGAGAAGCAAGTCCATGAATTATTGGTTAGAGTTTTGTGGAGACAACTGAAGAAAGATATTTTTAACTCTATAAAATAATGAATTTATTATGTTCAAATCAACCAAGGACAGACATTTATCTTCACCTAAGTGTTCACTTTTCTACACAGGTGGATGTACTCAGATACCCATCCTATTTCACCTGATGCATGCTTCTGATGTTCTGAGCTTATTTTCCAAAAGAAAAAACAAACAAATGCATGATCTTACTACTCTGAAGTATTTCCTGACCTCTCTTCAATTTATGAAGTCAATAATAATGAAGATTATTATTGAACAACTTTCAATCTATTTCAAATCTGATTTATGAAATAAGGTTAAAATGAACTTGGTTTTAACCTTTAATCACAGGGTTCTGGGAATTCCCTAGCAGAGGAAAGGCTCTACCACCCCTAGTCTCTCCCACACAGACCCAGAAATTCTTAGGTATAAATGGCTTTGTTGACCTGGATGGAACTTGTTGATCTGGGTTAGGGCAAATGGAGGCACTGGGATCCTGTTGGACATAGGAGTAAAATGGAGCAGAAGCTCAAAGAAATGACCAACTTTGTAAAGTGTTAAGTGTCCAACACAAGGACCAGAGTGAACAGATATGAAGCAGTAATTAGACATTTAGATACATTAAACCTTTAAAATATTAAGTATGGAATTAGAGTGATTATCTAGTTCAACTCATTTTTGGTGAGGTAACTCACCGAATTGCCACTGTCCAAGCAGCAGTTGGAATTTTGTTCTCTTTAAACTGTTCCTTGAACTTCTCTTCCCCTGGCTGTGGATCTGGCTCTATTGTTAACTGCATCTGTGGCCTTAGGCAAATCACTGAATATCACTGAAACTAATTTCCCCATCTGAAAAATGTGGATAATAATTTCTTTCTGGTTGTAGTGGATTAAATGGGATAATATGTTGGGAAGTCTTTTGTAAAGTGGAAAGCACAAGGAGAAGTCATTAGAGCTTTGGAATCAAACAGAGTCTGATTAGATCCACTGACATTCCCTAGGGAATTTTATGCTAGTTCTAGATTCGCTTTCTTCTTGAAAACTTTGGGTGTGAATCTGAAGCCCATTCACATCTATAATAATAAAAGCGTAATATGCTAATTAGATCAAGCATCCTTCCGATGTCCTTCTGGGATGAAGCTGGGGCAGCAGTCACAATAACTGCGAGTGAGGGATCCAGGCAGCCACAGCTGCGAAGGCCTACTCTAGCTTGAATTTCATATATCGGGTCTCTAGTCTCCTATAATAATCTCAATAAGATTATCCTGAAGGGTGCAGTTATAATCTGGAGGGAACCTGCATCTTGGGAGTTGTTGCAAGGTTTATGTACATATCTTTTAGCATCTTCTTTCGGCTGTGAAAAAAAATAGTTAGAAATTTCACTAATGTCTAGAGGAGTGTTCACCAGGTATATTTAGAAAGAGAAATACTTACATTTAGAAGTATTTGCTCATTATGGATAATGGGATGATGAGATAAAAAATGATATTGGCCATTTATGATTCTAAAAAGCAGACTGAATAATGTATGTCAAATTAAACATAATGGTAGCAAAGAAATAACTCATTTACTACAGGTCCACTTAGTTATTTAATCACTATCATACAAATACAGATTTCCCCAGCAAGGTGATGAGAAGTTAGTACCAGCATAAAATGCAATAGAATAATGTCAGCTTAGCAAATGCTGTAAAAGGAAAGCTTCATTTGGACAGTTCCATGGTTGAGCCAAGATTGCTTGTGGTGTGTGCATAGTAGAAAAGCAATGATCAGAATCCCTCACTTTGTTCCTAGATATCACACCTTCTGGAACAGAGAGGCATGGAATTGACAAGTTAGATCTGAATCCTGTTTGGACTTAAATGAGATCATTAGAGTAAAAATACTTTGGAAGAATATTGATGGAATATGAAGTTACTGTCATTTTAATTTAAATTTTTAGTTAATCTAGGCCAAAGATGGAATGTATACTATTAGTCACATATGCTAAAATCTTTGGTACAGAAAAAAAGAAGTTCTAGAATTATGATAGGCATCAAAATGCCCCATTTGCATTCTGGTATCACCTGAAATAATCAGCTAAAAGCACAGTTGCCAAATGGTGTTATAGATACCAATTATGTAGGAACTCAGCGATGTGGAACAATCAGTGAGGTGTGGAGCAATTAGAGGGAGCTATAGGAAGACCTTGAAGAATGGGAGAAATTTAGGTGTGGGGAGCAGGAAGGCAAGTTTCAGGCTTATTTGTGTTCTGAGAAACTAGCTGACGATAGTGGCTGGAAATGTACGGTTCTGAAAGTTGGGTTAATCTTAGTGTTGTTATTGATGCCCTTCTTCTGGGACCTGGAGGCGTTTTTAACAATGAATCAAATTGGGGATCTTGCTCAAAGATGAGCAAAAGTAGTCTCAACACAGAAGATGCCAGCAGTAGATAATGAAACTTTTCTTTCCTCTCAGTATCATTAAAGAACAAGTAGTCTCTCCTTTAAGAGGGCTGTAATAATTGCCATTTTCCTTCAGGCTCAGCTCTGTTTCTTATCAAGAGTTATGTCTGAGAGCCTATCTTTTAAAGCAGCACTTGTTCAATAGAAACACAAGACAAGCCATGTATGCAAGCCACAAAAGCAACTTTAATTTTTTTGTAGCCATTAAAAAAGTAAAAGTAAAAAAATGGTGAAATTATTTTATATCTATTTTATTTTACCCAATACAACTAAAAATTATTAGTGAAATATTTTATATTTTTATTTTCATACCTGGTCTTCAAAATCTGATGTATGTTTTTATTTATTTATTTATTTATTTATTTATTTATTTATTTTTAAAAAGCACGTCTCAATTTGGACTAGCCACATTCCAAGAGCTGAGTAGCTACATGTGGCTGGTGGCTAATGTATTGACACTACAAAACTTTATTACCCCTTTCAGGAGTGGCAGTGCCTGAGTTCAGGTCTATATTTGAGGATATATTTCCAGAATGTCTGGTTTGGGGTAGGAGTATCTTTCCATACTTAATGACCCATGCAAAATCAACTTCATATGATCTAATAAGTTAAAATTTTTATTGGAAGAAGTTGGGCAAGTAATGGTTTTCTTAATTTTGAAGAGAAAAAAACCGACAAAAAACAACTACAAAAGAAAAGTGTGGTAGATTTACCATTATAAAATATAAAACTTTTAGATAATTAAAACATATCAAATTTATTATTAAAAAGGGTACCCATCTTTACTGATACAGCTCCTAGGGCAATGGAAACCAAGGAAAAAATAAGCAAATGGGAGTACATAAAAATAAAAAGCTTCTGCACAGCAAAAGAAACCATCAACAAAACAACAAGAAAGCCCACTGCATGGAAGAACATATTTGCCAGTGATATCTCCAATAAGGGTTTAATCTCCAAAACTTACAGAGAACTCATATAACTTAACAAAAGGAAGATAATCTAATAAAAAATCGCAAAGTATCTAAATAGATACTTTTCAAAAGAGGACATATAGAAAGTCCAGAGACATATGAAAACACTAGAGGCCCAGTGCACGAAATTTGTCCCTAGGTGTGGCTGGGGATCAGGGTCAATCAGGTTCTCCTCCTCCTACCCTCCCTGCTTCTCCTTCTCCTCCTTCCCTCGCTGCCAGCATTTGCTGCCACCCACCCCCAGGTCCCCGTCCCAGCCTGGGTCCCAGCTCTGACATGGGGGGTCAGGACCTGCCAGCCTCGGGGCTTGTGGGCTGGGGTCAGCTCCAGTGTTGAGTGTCTGCCTCCTGGTGGCCAGTGTGTGTCATAGTGACCAGTCATTCTGGTCATTTCAGTCATTCAGTTATAACAGTTGCTTAGGCTTTTATATATATAGATGCTCAAAAGTCACTAATCATCCAAGAGATGCAAATCAAAACAACAATGAAATACCAACTCACACCTGTCAGAATGGCTATCATCAGCAAATCAGTAAACAAGTGCTGGAGAGGATGTGGACAAAAAGGAGCCCTCCTTCACTGCTGGTGGGAATGCAGACTGGTGTAGCCACTGTGGAAAACAGTGTGGTGTTTCCTCAAAAAATTAAAAATGGAACTGCCATTTGACCCAATAATACCACTTCTAGGAATATATCCCAAGAAAACAGAAACATCAATCAGAAAGGATATATGCACCCCTATGTTCATAGCAGGACAATTTACAATAGCTAAGATTTGGAAATAGCATAAATGCTCATCGGCAGATGAGTGGATTAGAAAACTGTGATACATCTACACAATGGAATACTATGCTACTATAAAAAAGAAGGAATTCTTAAAATTTGCAAAGCATGGATGAAACTGGAGAGCATTATGCTAAGTGAAATAAGCCAGTCAGTGAGAGAAAAACACCACATGATCTCACTCATTTATGGATAATAAAGACCATTATAAACTGATGGACAAAAATAGATACATAGGCAATAAAGCATCAAAAAGACTATCAAACTACAGTGGGAAGGCTGGGAAGGGTTGGTGGGGGGGAGGTAGGAGATCAATCGAAGGACTTGTATGCATGCATATAAGCATAACCAATGGATGCAAGACACTGTGGGGGAGGGGATGGTGAGGGCATGTGCTGGTGGGTAAGGGAGCCTGGGGAAGGTCAATGGGGAAAAAAAGGAGACATATATACTACTATTTGTGATACTTTAAACAATAAAATAAAATTAAAAATTAAGAAAAGGGTACCCAACAGATTAGGATAAAGATTTTCATTTATTATGAGATGGGTTTTAATGAATACTTAACAGTATTAAAAAACTCATTCAAATATAAGGAATAAAATTAACACTATTTGATTTATGAGATATTTACCAATGTATAGAATAGGGATAGGCAATACTGTTTAAGAAAATATTCAATCTGTTTATTCCTTATAGAAATTAAAACTAAACCATTAAAATAAGGTAACACTGCCCTAGCTGGTTAGGCTTGGTGGGTAGAGCATCGGCCTGTGGACTGAAAGGTCCCAGGTTCGATTCCAGTCAAGGGCATGTACCTTGGTTGCTGGCACATCTCCAATGGGGGG
>PVJC01036048.1:0-18370 GCA_004026665.1 Murina feae | reverse complement strand
TGTGATGGAGCATAGACTCTTAAAGATTTGAAAGAAGAATGAACCTCTTTAAAATTCTACTTGAGAGAACCAAGATGGCAGTGTAGGTAAACACCTGTACTTACTGTCTCCCACAGCCACATCAAAATTACAACTAAAATACAGAAAAACGATCACTCAGAACCACCTGAAATGTGGCTAAATGGAAGTCCCACAACTAGAGAAGTAAAGAAGAAAGCACATGGAGACTGAAAGGAGGAGTGGAGGTGTGGAACAGGCTAGTCTGACACCCATATGTGGCATTTTTTAAATCAGGATGGATTTTCAGACCCCCAACCCAGGGTTCAGATCCCCATTCTCAGAGCTGGAAAGAGAATTTCAAGCTCTAAAAACCAGCAGGGAATGGAAGCTGCTGGAGACACAGGGGGTTCCTCTTTAAGGGTCAGCACAAAACCTACACGGACTTGCTCCCTCTGAGCTCCAGTACTAGGGTAACAGCTCAGGGGAACCAAGGACACTTGGGGAGGAACTAGATTGTCTGGCATCAGGGCAGGAAATCAGGGGCAGCTTTCTCCCAGGCGTGGGCTCACAGGGGTCAATATTCCTAAGCTGAGACTTCCCTTATTGCAGAGATGTTTGGAAGCCATATATGAGTTTCCATCAGCCTGGTTCATCCTGTGTGCTCCACCCTGGTGATTCCTTGAGACCCTGTCCCATCCAATTTGAAGCTCCACCCATGCTGTTTGCAGCGGCTTTTCCATATGGTAGCCTGTCCTGTTTCAGGCTTCATATTTTTCTACAATCTCTCAAAGAAGCATCAGCTGGCATCAGCATGCCCCAGACTTATGAAAAAGAGGCCCAAGATAGCTTGGCCTCACCTGGGCACTCCCAACCCTAACACAAGTAGCAGCCATCTGCAGATCCCTTTGTGGCTCCTGCAAGGTGGCTCGAGGCAGTCTAAATTTGCACTCCAGGGAGGATCCAAAGCTAGTGCGCCTGATGGACAAGTTCAGACCATACCAGATTATAACTATAGACATCCACAAGGTTGTCTGGTCTAATTAGCATATTTGGCTTTTATTATAGACTAGAGGCCCGGTGCACGAAATTCGTGCACATGGCGGGGGAGAGTAGGGGTCCCTCAGCCCAGCCTGCCCCCTCTCACAGTCTGGAACCCCTTAGTGGATGTCCTATGATAGCCCCAGTCTGCCAGGCACCTTTTGTGTGTGTGTGTGTGTGTGTGTGTGTGTGTGTGTGTCACCACTGGGGACCTGCCCCCAGCCGCATCTGAGGCTCACAGCAGTCCTCCTGTGTGTGTCTTCCTGCTGGGGGCCTGCCCCCAGGCTTGGAGCAGGCACCCCCTCTATGTTGATCTCTCAGACTCTTGCCCTCCCCTGCATGTTGTTCTCTTTTTTGAGCTGTGGCCAGGGCTGGGTGCTGCCTGCCTCCCAAGCTTGCCTACTGCCCATCTTCCTCCAGTCACCAGAAAGCAGGGAAAACCCCGCCTCATGATCAGGCCAGCCTTTTCCTGCTCCCTGATCCCTGGAAGGGACCTGGGAAGCCGCCAAGCAGGCCCCCAGCCCCCAAGAGCTTGCTTTACCGCTCCCCAGTGCCCCCCAAAGGGCCTGGGGAGCCGCCAAGCAGGCCACGGACTCTTTCCCACTCACCAGTCCCGTGCTGCCTTTCTTTCCCACTCCCCAGTGCTGCCAAGGGGTCTGGGGAGCTGCCAAGCAGGACCCCGGCCACTTCAGCCTTGCTTTCCTGCTCCTCAGTGCCCCGCAAAGGGCCTGGGCAGCAGCGAAGCAGGCCGAGACCCCCCTCCACCTCTTTCCCGCTTCCCAATACCCCTCAAAGGATCGGGCAGCTGCCAAGCAGGCCGCCAACCCTGCCACCTCTTTCCCACTTACTGGTCCTGGGTCCTGCGCTGTTCCGCCTTGCAGCCACTCTGTGCACTCAGGAGGTCCCTCAGCCCCGCCTATGCCCTCTCACAGTCGGGGACCCCTCTGGGGATGTCCACCTGCTGGCATGCCTGACCAGGCTGGGTGACGGGCTGATGGCTGTGTGCAGGCTGGCCAAGCCCCCCAGGAACGTCCCTCATCCCATTGGGTTGTGGCCAGTGTGGGTGACGGACTGATTGGCGCTTTCAGGCTTTAAGGCTGCCCACAGCTCCCATTGACCCAATGTCCCAGAAGGGCTGGCTGGACGCAGGTTCTGGGGTTTATCTTCTATAATTGATGCTGTTCCTTTAAGCCAGCCTACTAACTAAGAAGCCTCCTCTCTGCTTCACCTGGCGGTGTCTATAATGACACAATGTTACTCTTACTGGTTAGGCCCAGACTGCTGTGTCCTTCAGCTCCCAAGGATTCTATGATTGTTATTATGTTGCAAACGTGTTGTGCTTGCCCGAGGCTGAGCAGAGCAGAGAGGGCCGCAATTTCACTTTCACTCCTGCCGCAATGGAAGTTGCCCTTTACTCAGGTCCGTGAGTGGCAGCCGCCATGTTGGCTGGGCTAATTTTCATACAGCTGCTCTGATTGGCTGGTGGGCGTGGCTTACCCCGTCTCGGAGAAACAGTTAATTTTACTATTTCGCTTTTATTAGTTTAGACTAGGGGTCTGGTGCACAAAAATTTATGCACTTGGGAGGTGGGGGTCCCTCAGCCCAGCCTGTGCCCTCTTGCAGTTTGGGACACCTTGGGGGAGATATCCACCTGCTGGTGTGCCTGGCCAGCCTGGGTGAGGGGCTGCGGGCCATTTTCAGGATGCCCACAGCCCCTTCAGGGTTCATGCACTGAGGGGTGGGAGGGCTGGTGAGTGCAGGCCTGGACATTTCCCACTGGAGGGCCCACGATTGCACATGCCTGGTAGACCCCCAACCGCTGAGGGGACACACCTGGCCCAGAGCCGGGTGGCGAGCCAGGGGTGGACGCTGGTGCAGGATCCCTCAGAAGGCTCTGCTGCTGAGCCAACACACACGGGGTGGAGCCGGGCAGCGGACTGGTTTTGGATTCTCCGCACGGTGCAGCAGACACTCCCGCACACCCTGTGGAGGCTCCCGGGGGGCGGACGAAGGCAGCATCCCCTGGACAGGTGCTCCCGCACGTCCCCAAGGAGGCCCCTGGGGCAGAGCCAGGCAACAGACCCAGGACAGGCATCTTGGACACCCCGCAGAGGTCCCCGGGGTGGAGCCAGGCTGCTGACCCAGGACGGACACTCCTGGACGCCCCAAGGAGGCCCCCAGGGGGCAAAGCCAGGCAGCAGACCCAGGTTGGCTGCTCCCACATGCCCCGAGGAGGCCCCAGGCCGGACCCCCTCACTGAGCTGACACACCTGGCACAGCTGTACCAGCCGCAAGGCTCCCAGTGCAGAGCCGCCCTGCCAGCCTCCATCTTGGCTGGGTTAATTTGCATACAGCCACTCTGATTGGCTGGTGGGCGTGGACATGAGCAGAGGCTCAGCCAGCCTAGGCATGCAGTTGCAACAGAAACCTCTGGTTTGCTCTAGCTCCATGGCTGCCAGCCTCCATCTTGGCTGTGCTAATTGGCATACAGCTGCTCTGTTTGGGTGGGAGGCATGGCTTGGCTGGTGGGCATGGCTTAGGTGTCTCAGGTGATGGTCAATTTGCATATTACTCTTTTATTATATTAGATGTTATCTATACACACATGAACAAATAAACATAAAATGCATATGTAATCTAATAAAAAAGTAATATGTTAATTGTGTCACTCTGCTATATCCCAAGCCACACCCAACAGCCAATCAGAGTGGCTGTATGCAAATTAACCCAACCAAGATGATGGCTGGCAGCCAAGGAGCTAGAGCAAACAAGAGGCTTGGCTGGAAGAAACAAAGATGGTGGCATAGATGAACACTGGAACTGTGGCCGTGCACAACCATTTTGAAAAAACAACAAAAAGAGAAAATAAACACCACAGGAAGGCAGGCTGAGTGGAAATTCGGAAACTAGAAGGAGACTGAGATACAGAAAAAGTACAGAAATAAAGTGCAGAGGTACGGAGATGCACGCGAAGGGGCTCATGGAAAGGGCTGGCAGCATTTCGTGCCATTTTGTACCAGAGAGAAGCACAAGCTCCCGACAGCTCTGAACTCCATTTCCAGGTGAGTTTCTGGGTACTCAGAACCATATGGGGAGGAGCTGGACTGTCTGGCAGAGTCGGGCACTGTCTGACACCATCGGGCACTGGGAGGAACTCCAGAGAGGCTTGAGACCCAGTGCTTCTCAGGGCAGGGCTGAGAAGCAGCCATATCTGGTTGCTCCACCCTGTAGACTCTCGGAGACCCCACCCCACCCAAGCTGCATGCAGAGGCTTTTGCATATAAAAGGCTGGGAAGCCCCAGGCAGAAGCTAAAAATAGCACCTCCTTGGAGTTCCAAGAGTCAGCTTACCCAGGGGTCTTATTGGTACAATTCTAAATACAACTCTTCAGATTCATAAGGGACACACTCAGGGCAGACTCCTTGAGCACCAAAGCCCCACTGAAACAACTCTTGCCCCATAAGGGTGTCTCCAGCACAGAAGTTCTCCCACTGTAGACCCAACTGATTCGCATAACCAAGTGGCTTGGAGGTCATTTCCTCTCAGTGGTCACCTAACACAGAAAGCCACTCTATCACCCTAGGGAAGGAGCAAAAATGTGGAGACAAAGAAACAGATCACAAATGACAGAAATGGAGGAAAGCAAACAACTGGATATAGAGTTCAAAACCATGGTTATAAAGTTTTTCAAGAATTTTCTAGAAACTGTTGATAAACTTAGTGAGACCCTCAATAAATCTAATGGGACCCTCAAGGATATGAAAAAGGACCAACTAGAAATTAAGCATACACGGACTGAAATAAATAATATTATACAGCTATCCAACAACAGATTAGAGGAACGCAAGAATCAAGTCAAAGAATTGAAATATAAAGAAGCAAAAAGTACCCAAATGGATAAGCAAAAAGAAAAAAAGAATCCAAAAATATGAAGACAGTGTAAGGAGCCTCTGGGACAACTTCAAGTGTACCAACATCAGAATTATATGAGTGCCAGAAGAAGAGAGAGAGCAAGATATTGAAAACCTATTTGAAGAAATAATGACAGAAAACTTCCCCTATCTGGTAAAAAAAATAGACTTCCAAGTCCAGGAAGTGCAGAGAACCCCAAACAAAAGGAATCCAAAGAGGACCACACCAAGACACATCATAATTAAAATGCCAAGAGCAAAAGACAAGGAAAGAAATTTAAAAGCAGCAAGAGAAAAGCAGTCAGTTACCTACAAGGGTGCACCCATACGTCAGCCAATTTCTCAACAGAAACTTTGCAGGCCAGAAGGGTGTGGCAAGAAATATTCAAGGTTATGAATAGCAAGAACCTACAGCCAAGATTACTTTACCCAGCAAAGCTATCATTCAGAATTAAGGGTCGGATAAAGAACTTCACAGATAAAAAAAAGCTAAAGGAGTTCATCACCACCCAACCAGTATTATATGAAATGCTGAAAGGTATTCTTTGAGAAGAGTAAGAAGAAAAAGTAAAGATAAAAATTATGAACAACAAATACATATCTATCAACAAGTGAATCTAAAAATCAAGTGAATAAAAAAAATCTGATGAACAGAATAAACTGGTGAATAGAATAGCATCAGAGGCATAGAACGGGATTGGACTGACAATTTTCGGGGATAAAAGGGTGTTGGGAATGTGGGAAAAGATTGGACAATAATCATACGCCTGTGGATGAGAACAGCAGGGGTGGGGGTAAGGACAGAGGGTGGGGTGGGAACTGGGAAGAGGGGAACTATAGGGGGAAAAAAAGAGAAACAACTGTAATATCTGAACAATAAAGATTAAAATAAAAAATAAAAAAAAGAGGCTTGGTTGCCCCCACGATGGAGGAAGGTAAGCTTCCCTCCTGCCAAGGTTGGCTGTGTCCTCTGCTCAAGGCAACAAAGTTTCAAATATAGAAGATAAATAAACCCCAGATACCTGCTTCCAGCTAGGCTTGCTGGGAGCTTGGGTCACTGGGGGCTGTAGCCAGCCTGCAAACAGCCATCAGCCCCTCACCCAGGATTGCTACACCCTCATGGGGTGAGGGTCCCTTCAGGGGGGCTTTGCCACCCTGCAAACAGCCATCAGCTCCTCACCCAGCCTGGCGAGGCACCCCAGCAATACCCCCACACTAAAGGAGCTGTGGCCACCCTGAAAACAGCCATCAGCCTCTCACTCTGACTGGCCAGGTACCCCAGTGGGGTCCTCCACCCTGAAAGAGGTGTGGCCAGTTTGAAAACGTCCCTCAGTCCCTCACTCAGGCTGTCCAGGCACCCCAACAGGGCCCCCCACCCTAATCCGGGACACCCTTCAGGGAAAACCAGCCGACCCCCACCCATGCACCAGGCCTCTATCCTATATAATAAAAGGGTAACATGTAAATTGACCTTAACAGCAGAACCACTGGGAATGACTGGTCACTATGACACACACTGACCACCAAGGGGCAGACACTCAATGCAGGAGCTATCCTGGTGGTCAGTGCATGCCCACAGAGGGGGCTCTGCTCAGCCACAAGCCAGGCTGATGGATGCAGTACAGCGGTGATGGTGGGAGCCTCTCCTGCATCCTCAGAAGCACCAAGGATGTCCATCTGCAGCTTAGGCCAGCTTCCTGCTGGCAAGTGGACATCCCCTGAGGGTTCCTGGGCGGCCAGAGAGATGTCTTACTGCCAGCTTAAACCCGATCCCCCGGCAAGCATGCCTAAGCCAGCAGGTGGACATTCCCCAAGGGGTCCCAGACTGTCAGAAGGCACAGGCCAGGCTGAGGCACCTGCCCGAGTGCACAAATTTTTGTGCACCGGGCCTCTAGTGTGTGGATAGATAGATAGATAGATAGATAGATAGATAGATAGATAGAGATGTAGATCTGTGTACATTCTATGTACATGTACTTATCCTGTATAATAAAAGGGTCATATGCAATTTGACCCTAATGGCCAGGAATGAACAGCCACTATGATGCACACTGACCACCAAGGGGCAGATGCTCTGCAAAGGCACTGCCCCCTGCTGGTCAGTGCACTTCCATAAGAGAAGCTCTGCTCAGCCACAAGCTGGGCTAATGGCTATGAGCCTCTCCTGCCTCCTCCACAGGGCTAATGATGTCCAAATGCAGCTTAGGCCTGCTCCACAGGGAGCGGGTTTAAGCTACAGTTGGACATCCCCTAATGGATCCCACACAGCCAGAGGGATGACTGACTGCCAGCTTAGCCCCAGTCCTCCAGAGCGCAGGCCTAAGCTGGCAGGTGGACATCCCCCGAGGGGTTCTGCACAATGAGAGAGAGCAGGCTGGGTTGAGAGATGCCCCTGAGTGCACGAATTTTCGTGCACCAGGCCTCTAATATGCATATAATCCGTTAGCAATGATAATCCATTTTCAGTCAAAAAGAGGTATGACTTAATCAGATCTCTGTTTACAAAGAACTAGGGGCTGGGTGCACAAAAATTTGTGCACTGGGGTTGGGGGGAGGTCCCTCAGCCTGGCCTGTACCCTCTCAGAGTTTGGGACCCCTCTGGGGATGTCCACCTGTTGGTGTGCCTGGCCAGCCTGGGTGAGGGGCCAATGTCTGTTTGCAGGCTGGCCAAGCTCCCCAATGGAGACCCTCACCCCAGTGGGTGTGGTAAGCCTGGGTGAGGGGCTGAGGGCAGTTTTCAGGCTGGCCACAGCTCCCACTGACCTTCCAGGCCACCCACCTGGGAAGCCGATGATGGGGTCACACTGGCCAGCCCATGGCCTCCAGGAGGGGCCCTTGGGGGCCCGCCAGCTGGTCCCACCCCTGGAGGCTTCCACCCGGGAAGCCGATGATGGGGTGGTGCTGGCCACCCCATGGCCTCCCAGGAGGAGACCTTGGGGCCGGCTGGCTGATCCCGCCCCCTGAGGCTTCGGCCTAGGAAGGCATCCATGGGCTCAGGTCACCGGATGCCTTCCCAGGACAGAGGCTCCCAAGATGGCAGAGGCTGCAGCTCCAGAGAAGCCGCACACCGGGGCTGCGGCCTCCGCCATCTTGGCTAGGCTAATTTGCATACAGTCACTCTGATGGACTGGTGGGCATGGCTTAAGCATCCCAAAGAAACGGTTACTTTTAATATTTCGCTTTTATTAGTTAGGATAATCTAATAACAATGTTTGAGAAATAACAGAGAATGCTGATTTTATGTCTTTCCTCTGACAACTATGACATTATATATTAACATTGTTTAAAGTTTAGTAACACACATTTGAACCCTCCCATTATCAACATTTTCAAATAACCTTTTTATATATTACAGGTTTCTTTATCTTATTAGTTTTCTGTTTATAATTCTAGGAAGCTTAAACCATTTCCTTCCTACCTCATCGTTTCTTTTTCCTCTCTACATCCATTGCAATTAAGTTCTTTAATCTTATCTCATAGCTTTCTGAATAGTAAAGTATTTCATATTGTCGTACAAAATACAAACAGCTGGATAGGAACTTTCAAGCATCATAGATAGCGACAGACAACTCCGCTTTTCTTGTCACTCATAGAAGCACATTGGGCTATAAGCATTCTCTTATGATTTGGCCCCAACTTAACTGTTTAACTCTATTTTCATTTCTTTCTTCAATGCATTTCCATTATTGTTTATTTTTTTGTGTGATATATGAATCCCCAAGATAAGTAAAATTCACCATGTCCCAACCATAATGCAATGAAAGATGTTTTGATGGCAGCCAGCATTCCTGTGATTTGCCTCTGTTCAGTCAAACACAAACCTGCCTCCACTGTGGGTTAAATGTGATGTGATTCTTCAGGCTGCTCAGCCGTATTATTAAAGACATCAGAATAAGCCCTATTCAGAGAAACAATACTATTTTGGTGCTTAATGCATTTATGAAGTCACATTAAGAACATTTAAGAATGTAAAATATTTTATTTGTTTTTTCTTTAATTATTTTAGTACTAGGGGCCTGGTGCACAAAAATTTGTGCACTCTGGGGGGGGGGGCCCTCACCCCAGCCTGCTGCCCTCTCCCAGTCTGGGACCCCTCAGGGGATGTCCACCTGCCGATGTGCCTAGCCAGCCTGGGTAAAGGGCTGATGGTTGTTTGCAGGTTGGCCAAGCCCCCCACTGAGTACCCTCACCCCATTGGGGTGTGGCCAGCGTGGGGGAGGAGCTGAGGGCTGTTTTCAGGCTGTCCACAGTCCCTTCACTCTTCAGGTCCCTACTGGGGTACCTGTCCAGCCTGGGTGAGGAGCTGAAGGCCGTTTTCAGGCTGCTCACAGCTCCCATTAACCCAATGTCCCAGCGAGGCTGGCTGGAATCAGATTTCTGGGGTTTATTTATCGTCTATAATTAAAACGCTGTTGGCTTGAGGGAAAGCATAGGCAGGCAAAGAAGCCTCCTGTTTGCTTCAGCTCCATCGCTTCTATAATTGAAACATTGTTGCCTTGAGCAGAGGCCCAACTGGCCTAGGCAGGCAGTTTGCTCCATTGCTGGTGCAAAGGAAGCCTCCTGTTTGCTCTAGCTCTGTGGCTGCTGGCTGCCATCTTGGCTGGGTTAATTTGCATAGTGTCACTCTGATTGGATGGTGGGTGTGGCTTGGCTGGTAGGCGTGTCTTAGGTGTCTCCGAGTGATGTTAATTTGCATATTACTCTTTTATTAGATTAGACTAGGGGCCCGGTGCATGAAATTTATGCAGTAAGGTAGTGTCCTCAGCCCAGCCTGCCCCATCTCTCATATTGGGAGCCCTCAGGGGATGTCCTACTGATGGCTTAGGCCCATTCCCTGCTTCCTATGGGGAGCGGGACTAAGCTGCAGTCAGGCCTCCCTTTGTGGGAGGTGAACAGGCTAATCAGGGGAAGCCACCAGCCCCATCACCCTGCTGATGCAGCCACTGCCAGTCACTCCGGCCACCAAGGTGTTTTCATCAACACGGAATCCAGTCCCTTCATCATGAAAAAATGACAACTTTCTTTAGGCATTTTCAAGATGTGTCTTTCATAGGATATGACATTTCTTTCTTTCTTTGTTTTTTTTATCCTCATCTTAGGATATGTTTCCACTGATTTTTAGAGAATGTAGAAGAGAAGGGAAAAACAGAGAGAAACATCAAAGTGAGAGGAACACTTTGATTGGTTGCCTCCTGCATATGCCCTGACCTGGGCCCTGTCCAGGGAGGAGCCTGCAACCTAGGTACATGCCCTTGGTCAGAATTGAACCCAGACCCTGCAGTCAGCAGGCTGAGGCATTATGTACTTAGCCAAATCGGCTAGGGAAGGATATGACATTTCTTAGCTCTCCAGCAGTGAACCTTCATTTTTTTTCTCCAGGAGTGTGGTGGAAAAATCTTAGATGCCTTTTTGGATTCTTATTACCCAAGTTACTAAGAATATTACCAGTGGCATACACAGAGCTTAGGCAATGAGCGGTAAGAAAAGGTGTTTCCTCTGCAGTTCACTCTGATCACCGGCTCAACCCCTGTCCCTCCAAACCACCTCCTACCCCTACCAAGGCCTGCAGCCTCTGGCCTAGCATGCAGGCCTGGGTAGAAAATCTCCAACCCCATGATGGCCAGCTCTGTCCCTCTCCAGGCCTTAGGTCTCTCCCTTCCCAGGCTGGGGGTCTCTGCTGGAGGTTGTAGGACTGGGCAGAAGACTCCCAAAACCCCGTGAAGGCTGGTTTCACCCCTTCCCAGGCCAGGGGTCTCTGCCAAAGTTTGCAGGCCTGGGCGGAAGACCCCCCATCCCCTTCAATGGCCAGCTCCACCCCTTTCCAGGCCACGGGTCTCTGCCGGAGGCTGCATGCCTGGACAGAAGACCCCCAACCCCTGAGATCACTGGCTCAACCACGTCCCAGATTCCTTCAAATGATGGCTCTGTCCCTCAGCCCCCCCTGCCTCCTCCACCACCTGCCTGGCTAACAGGCCTGGCTACATCAGTTGCTGGGATGAGATGGACTGGGTGCCGCCATCTTAGTTGAGTTAATTTGCATATTTGTTCCTGATTGGTTGATGGGCTTGTCTTATGGGCATAGATTATGGGTGTAATGGAGTGAGGGTCAATTTACATATTACTCTTTTATTAGATTAAACTACAGGCCCAGTGCACAAAAATTTGTGCACTCCAGGGGACCCTCAGACCAGCCTGCACCCTCTCGCAATCTGGGATCACTCAGGTGATGTCCACCTGCTGGCATGCCTGGCCAACCTTGGTGAGGGGTTGAGGGCCGTTTTCAGGCTGCCCACAGTCTGTTCAAGGTTTGGGTCCCTACTGGGGTGCTTGGCCAACACGAGTGAGGGTATGAGGGCCATTTTCAGGCTGCACACAGCTCGTTCAGGAATTAGGTCTGTATTGGGGTGCCTGTAAAGTCTGGTGAGGGGCTGAGGGCCGTTTGCAGGCTGCCCACAGCTCCCATTGACACAACATCCCAGCAAGGCTGGCTGGAATCAAGTTTCTGAGGTTTATTTATCATCTATAATTGAAACTTTGTTACTTTGAGTGGAGGCCTAGTCAGGGAACAAAGCCTCCTGTTTGCTTCAGCTCTGTGGCTTCTATAATTGAAACTATGTTGCTGTGAGCAGAGGACCAGCTGGCCTAGGCAGACAGTTTACTCCAGGTGCAAAGGCACCCTCCTGGCTGGGTTAATTTGCATACAGCCTCTCTGATTGGCTGTCGGTGTGGCTTGGCTGGGGCATTGCTTGGGTGTCTTAGAGTGATAGTTAATTTCCATGTTAGCTCTTTTCTTAGAGTAGATGGTATAAATACTTGATTTAAAGTTTTCTGTTTTTGAATAAAATATGCACATATATTAAGGTGTTTATTTGGTACTCCTACCTTAAGTCTTTACAATAACAGGGAAGTTGTAGCTGCAAAAGACTTGGAACACTAACTGAAACAGAGCTACATTTAATCTGCACAACATTTTGACTATTTCAATGAAAATGAAAATATACATTACTATGAAATTTAAACATTTCTCTTTAACATCTTTGCCAGTGAATCTAAGACTTGCTTATTTCTCAGGCTATAGATAATTGGGTTTAGCAAAGGGATGATGACAGTGTAAAACAGAGAGTCCATCATGTTTTGGGTTTCTGCTATTGCAGACCCAGGGCGCACATACATGTAGAGAAGAGAGCCAAAATATAAAGACACAGATAGAAGATGAGCTCCACAGGTGGAGAAGGCTTTCCTTATGCCTTCTAACGACTTCTTTTTTAAGACTGTAAAGAGAACAAGTGTATACGAGACAAGAATAGTCACTATGGTGAATACCTGTATTGACCCAGAGAAAACAAACACCATCAGAACATTAATGAAAGGGTCAATACAGGAAATACTAAACAGGGGCATGATGTCACAGTAAAACTGCTGTATTATATTAGAATTACAGAAGGATAATCTGAATAAAAGACTCATATGAATAAAAGCATGAAGAACACCACCTGCAAATGATAAAACTAATAGCTTGATACATAGTCTATTAGTCATAACCACTGGATAAAGTAATGGATTGCATATGGCCACATAGCGATCATATGCCATGGTTGTCAGCAGAAAACATTCTGTGGTTGCACTGAATGCAAAGGAAAAAAATTGAATCATGCATTCAGAGAGAGATATGATCTTACTCTTGGTTAGGATGACAACCAGCATCTTAGGGGTGACTGTAGATGATATCCAAGCATCAACAAAAGCCAAACTCCCAAGGAGTAAATACATGGGAGTATGAAGGTGAGAGTCATTGCAGATGAGAGCAATTAGACCGAGGTTTCCCACCATGGTGATGAGGTATATCACCAAGAACATCAGAAACAAGGGGATTTGCCATTCTGGTTGGTATGTAAGTCCTGTGAGAATAAACTCTGTCAGCAATGTTGCATTTTGCTTGTCCATGTCCTCACTCTATGTTGCCTGAAATGAAATGGAATAAATGAAAAAAAAAATATAATTAAGGATTTATAACATGAAAATGTGTGTGTGTGAAGGGGGGGGAGTTTAGTTGAAATAAAATCATGAATTCCTTCCTTAATTTTCTTATCTCCATAGTAGGATTAAATTTAGGGTAAATTAACAAATGAAAGAAAATGCGATTATTTGAAACAAAATGTGCAGAAATGAGAGCATATTTAGAAAAAAATATATTCTAAGTATGTGCTATATTTATGGGGATACCATTGGTTGCATTGGGGAAATTTTGTGTATGAAACATGAATGTAGATATTGTAAGATATTCTAAAAAAGAAAATACATGGTAGCGTACACTGCTGGGAGGAGAAATTGGAATCAGGAATACTAGTCAGTCACTGAGAGTCATGTCCAGTGAGTCCTAAATCACATTATACATCAAAACTATGAGGACATTTTTTATGCAAAATATAGATTGGAGGTATTATTGTAGAAATTGATTGATTGAGTCAAGAAAAGGTTTATATCTGGAGTTAAAAAATTCTCTCCAAATTATTTGAATGCATATCAAGTATTGGGAGTGATGAGTAGGAATGAGCTATAGATGCCAAAGAATTCAGAAAGGACTCCGTGATATGTTAGATGTGAAAGGGGTGAAGGAGGGGGGGGGGTCACTCTGTGATTGGATAAAATGGTCATCAAAACTGAGACCTAGAACTCAGATGCAGTGGCAAGTTTGTGGAGTGAGTAACCGCTAAAATCCATGTGAGATTTGCTTAGTAGTATGAGTCCACTAGAGCTTAATAGAAATAGTCTTGGGAGTCATTGGGGTAACTGAGGCATGTGTAGGGATGACGTATTCATTGGAGAATATGCATAAAGTAAAGACAAGAAAAGCACAGAAAACATCCAGAGGAAGATACACTAAAGAGTTTATAAAGTGGGTACACTGCATAGTAGACAGCCAACGCCTGATCTTTTTTTATGCTACATCATCTTGGCAGCCAGCAGAGGTTACCCACCCACTCAAGAGCCTAAATGGCTAGAAATTGATTTTCCCATCTCCCTTACACCTAACCCGAGGAGGCTTGACCAGATTTGACAAATCCAACCCACCTAGGCAATGTCTAGAATATGGAAAGAGGGAGAGTATGTACAGGGCTAAAGAGAATATTTGTTACAAAGGCAGAACTATGAAGAATGCAACACATGCTTCCTGTAACCATAATAACGTTGTCAGTGTGAGCTGGCAGTCCAAATTCAGCACAAGTAAAGCAATTCTCGCTGAGCTAGTGTTGGGACATGATTCTGGCTGGTGAGTGAATGGCTCCTTTGCTTTCTTCTGTTCCTGCCCCTCTTTTTTGCAACTGGTCCCTTACACTTCTATATTTGAGCCAATTTCCATCAATTAACTCATTTCCTGTTGCTACCAAGAGGCCTGGCTAACATCAAGGAAGACTAGGGAGAGACCAGGAAAGGACTCTACTGAGCAGAGTAATCAGAAGCAGGAGGGCAACCGGAAAGTTGTGTTGTGAAATATATTTAATTTTTTATAATGTATATGTATTTTCAAGAAGAACAAAGTGATGCGAATGTCAAATAACAAAAATAAACGTTTCAGTAGGACTAGGAGTTACCAGCTTTCACTGAATGTGGTAAATCAAGGGATTTTTAGTGCCTTTAGGGACAGCAATTTTGACTGTGATGGAGTTAAGGCCAAAAAAGAGTGAGAAATGAGAGACACAAGTGGTTAATGACGAATAATGCAGAGTATTCCCAGAAATGCGGAGAACAGTGTGCATTTTTCTACTTCTCACAGGCACAGATAGGGTTATTTTTTTCTTCTATATTATTTTAATACAAATTTTCTGAAGAAGGGAACATAGAAGGCATTGAGCAAAGACAGGGAACAGAAGTGGGGAGGAAATCTATGTGTATGAAAAGAAAACATTGGGAAATAACAAATAATAGAGACATAGAGAAGTAAGTCTAGGAAAGATAAATCAAAGAAAACAGAGAGGTAGCATCTGAGAAACACTGAAGAGGAAATACAGGGAAAGGCTCAGAGGCTCGGGGTAAACGTCTTAACCTTGGCATTCATTAACAGTTGTCAGTGCTGCCCTAACCGGGTTGACTCAGTGGATCGAGCATCAGCCTGTGGACTGAAGGGTCCCAGGTTTAATTCAGGTCAAGGGCATGTACCTTGGTTGCAGGCAAATCCCCAGTGGGAGGTGTGCAGGATGCAGCTGATCAATGTTTCTCTCCCATCAATGTTTCTAACTCTTTATCCCTCCCCTTCCTCTCTGTAAAAAATCAATAAAATATATGTTTTAAAAAGCTGTCAGTCCTAAGAATCTTCCCTTTTTTTAAATTTCAAGTTTATTTTCCCATGAAATGTGTGTATAAAAAAGACACCTCAATTTTAAATTGTATTTTATAAACCCATGTAGTTCATAAATGTATGAACACTACCTAAAAGTTCTTCCATATGTAAATGTTGCTTTTGTTTACAGTTACATTAATTAGAAGTGCCCTTGTCTAGAAATCCTTTTTGTCTTACTTGAAAGCACTTTCCTCTCCACCACCTATAGGTTTTTTGTGTGTGTATGTGTGAGTGTGTGTGTATGTATGTTTTAAAAAATAAACTCAGCCAAAACTGGATTCTAAATACAATACAACGAACGTCAATAATTCTAGTTAAGTTGATTTTTATATGGAATGGCTTTCCTTCCCTGCAATTCAATCACTAAATAATTGAAAACTCTCTAATTTAATTTGTGTGTGTACTTATTTATTCATGAATGCTAGGAAGCACATTGGAGGGACATCTATATATTTCCAAATATATGCCAAAATTTACCATATAAAATCATTATAGTCAAGTTAAAAAAATAATAAAACACATAAAAGGCAACAATTTAGTCTTAATAGCTATTTTGCACATTTAAATTTTAATCTGGAAACTAATGTGTACAATTAATTCACTTTTTCCCCCCTCATTTCCACCTGGCAATTTTGACATTCTATGAGCCCAATATAAAATTATTATAAATGAAATAGTACTTTTAAAATTGTATGTAAAAACAATGAATATTATACAAATCATTTTCCCCTTACCCATATCTTTTGAGAAACTGTGGCGATTCTTTCAAAACATTAGGCTTTCTAAAGTAGAAAAATATACAGTAGCACAGGAACGACAATACATAGGCAGCAATTCCTTACACGCTGATTCATTTTGGAGGCTTCATTTTCCAAATGCAGGAAAAATGTTCTTTATATTAATTGTCTTTGAATAGAAGACTCGACTAATTATACATCCCTGTGCTTTCTCCACAACAGGAGGCAAAACTAAAACTCCCATGATAATGCCCAAAGATTCCCTTTAGGACAAAGCTACTGGGCATTGTGGACTTGGACATGTACAAGCAGTTCATGCTGTCCCACAGGTCATTACAAACTCTAAATTCGTAAACATCACGTCATTGTAGGCAGCCCTAGTTTTTAAAATTGAAACTATACTTTACATCACTATTTTCCACCACAGATGAACACTTCTGGCATATTTATGTAAACTTCAATTTTCTATAAATTTTGATGCTCTGAGAGCTTTGACTACTATGGTCTTGTCTGAGTTATTCATACATTATTTTAAGGTGCCAGAATTCTGATTTCCATCAGAAGCCAATCTCAAGATGTTGTTTTCGTATAAGCTATAGTTCACATTTCAGATATATTGCTAAGTCCCCACTTTGAGCTGAAATGTCATGAAAAATCACAATGGTTAATGAGAGAGTCTTGGGCCATATTTTCCATACACTCTTTTAAGTTATTTTATTTTGCAAAACACTCTCTATTATAAGAAAATTTGAAAGCTGGTAATAGGCTATAAGAAAATAAAAGCACCCTGGAGCCACCTAGAAATACTATTAATATTTTGGCATACATCTTTTCAACTTTTTCTATTATATGTAAACATTCATATGTCTACATGTTTGCAGATAAAGAAATTATACAGTATACATACATGCTTCTATCCATGCTTAATTTAGAGCTCTAGAGAAAGGAATTCAATCCCTACTCTGATCCCTTCTGGATTTTCCTTTCCTTTCTCCCAAGCAAAGGAGATATTGACATGATACTGGAAATAACAGGATTCTGGGAGTACCACGTGGATGGTTTCATCGGGCACCCACCTGTTGCTTTGACTTACTAATGGTTTTCTATTCTTTCAGCAGAAATACTAAATAGTACATGGGAATGTTCCCTTGAAACAGGCTGAGTTATCTCACCCTTCTTCCTGACTACAGAAGTGAGGTCATCCAAGGACTTTTGAGAGAACCCCACACCTCAGAGACTGCCCAACCCCCTGCCCAATGCCTGGCCTATTGGGAAGGGGAGCACACAGGAGAGTGCTGGAAGTCCAGACAGGTTAGAGAAGCAAACCAGTCCAGCTCCAGCTCTTCTAGCCCAAAATCTACACCATCCTCTGGGGATCAAAAGGTAAAACTTGAAGCCAGGGCTCCTACCATACGGAAGGAAGGCTCCCAAGCTGGCTATCTGGACCGCATTCGTTTTTGGAAGTTATTTTTTATTGGGTATAGAATTATGATGTTTTTCATTTATAATTTGAAATCTATTACTTAGTTACTTTCTGGCATTGTACTCCCCTTTCTCTCCTCCCCACTTTGTCTGTCTTCAACTTTTCATTCTATCCTTGGTTTTAGCAACTTCAGTATAAAGTGTCTAAGTGTTTTTATAATTTTTGTTTTGTTTGGGATTGGGTTGCTGTTTGTTTTGGTAGTTATCCTGCTTCAGGTTCTATGAACTTCTTGGATCAGTGGTTTTATACCTTTTCTTATTTTTGAAAAATTCTGTACCATTGTGTTTTCAAATATTTCCTCTGCTCCACTTTCTTCCTTTACTTCTCAGATTCCAATTACATATATACTAGAAAACAATACTCTTACACAGTACTTGATTGTTATCTTTTTATTTACTCTTTTATTTCTTTGTGTTCAATGTTCATTTCTCCACTCTAATTTACTTTTATTCTCACGTGTTTGCTTGTTTTCTAGCATTTTTCCCCTTGATATCTTAAATACAGGCTTCTATTTATCCCTCTGAAATTCCTTATCAGGTCATGCATGGAACTTTTAACATATTAATCATCATAATTTTAAATTTCCTGACTGATAGTCCCAATCTCTGAGTCATATCTGAAACAGTTCTTTTGATTGCTATGACTTTTAACATTAAGTTGTTTCTTTCTTCCATTTTTTGTCTCATAATTTTTTTAATCAAACAAGGCCTTCATTTCTAGGGACAGTAAAAATGGAAGCAAAGAATAATTAAAAGCCAGACAAATGAGATATACTGAATTATGAAAAACTAAAATTATTTTATATAGCTGAAGTCTGTATTTAAGATACCAAGTTAAAAGTGACATTGACCTTCAACTTTGA